>APFE030606617.1:0-22956 GCA_000404065.3 Pinus taeda
GCATTTTGATCAATATTTTATGGAATATCTCCATTGTCTACATACTCTTTCTTTCGACATGATTCTAGATCCCAAATGGACAGAAATCTTCATTGCTTCTTTACCAAATTGGGTAACAACTGCCATTTTGAATAAGCTTCCTGGAAAGATTAGTGCCTATAAATTTGATGTTATAAGACAAGTTATTAAAGTCGTCATTGTTGAACTCTGCTCTCAGATGAAAGTTGCTCGAGCTGCCACCAGCTCCACTAAACCACATGGCTATCAACAGCTACGTAAACAATGGCATTTACACGGCTCTAAAAGTCTAGGGGGATATGATCGTCGTCACTCTAAAAGGAAAGCTTACTCTAAGAAAACTTTTAGATCTGCAGAAAACAAAAAAAAATCATTCATAGAAGGCCTCCCAGAGAATACAAAAAAGCATGCCAGTTTCATCAAAGGCCAAAACAGAAGCAAATATTTTGCTTTGATTGCAATGAAAAAGGACATATTACTCCAAATGGTCCAAAACTGAAAAAATACAAACAACAATCTCGGAAGAAGAAACAATTTAGCTATAAAATTAAATCTGGTAAGGTAAATATTATTGATCTCCATTCTAGTTGTGGAGAATTAATAGATTCAGAAAATTATTATGATCTAAATGGCTAGATACATGCTGTTTATGAAGAAGAAGATTCTGAAGTTGAATATTGCAAAGATCCACACTGTAATGAATGTTTTCAAGAACTCTTTGAATGCATTGCTCCTGACATTTGCAAATGTAATGCAGTCAGGATGCTTAGACCACTATCAAATGAAAGCTTAAATCATGATGAGCTTTCTAGAAATTATTTTACACAAATGGTTAATGTTGATGATCCAAAATGCAAAGAAATGTATAAAGGATTATTGATGACCCATGTTCAATAGTCCAAGTCACAACAATATCAAGAATAGAAAAAGTCACAGATAAATCATCAACATAGCTATATTCCTTCTACAGGCTTATTTTCAGTTGATGGTCTACCAAGGCAATTCAGATAACAAATAATTGAAGATGATATTGCTCAAACAATTCTTGCAATTAGGCAAGCTATCAAAGATCTCAGAAAAGAAGTCAAAGAGAATAGAAGGCTATGCATTGAAGCACATCAGGGGCACAATATATATTCTTTACATGCACAAACCACAAAAGGAGAATCTTCACAGACAGAACAGAAAGAACCAAAAAGACAGCCTGATCCATATCATGATCCAATGAAAGGGATTTTTAAATTTGAAAACTTTGAAATTCCAGATGAAGAATTTGAAGATCCTAGATCTGGATTAGGAATAAATGCAGATGTAATGTACTTTGTAAAAATGAAAATCAGAATTGGTTCTGCCATAGAATGGTGGAAGGTTCTAATTGATACAGGTTCAAGATTGAACATAGTAAGTGGCACTGTAATTCCCTATCCTCAAATACAAAAGAAAAAGTGTCCAGGAGTTATCACTGCAAGTAGAGAAATCAAGACAACGGAAGAAGCTATAATAGATGTCTTCGTTTCTCAATCTGAACGAATTTAAGTTCATGCTCCATTAGTAACAGGGCTTGATTGTACTATGTACTTAGGAACTCCTTTCATAAGAAATTTTAGAAGACATGGAAGCACTTATGATGAAAAATCATAGAAATGGGGATATTTTCTTCTCTTCAAAGGTATAGATTATTTCTATCATTTTATTCATTCCAATTCTCCTAATAGATTGAGCAAAATTGATAGGTTATAGAATACCTTGGCAAATATGGAGAAGAAGAAAGAAATTATCAAGATTGATGAAAATCTTCTGAAAGGCAAATTTGAAAAAGAAATAAGTGAGATCTCTTAGAAACTAAAATCTTGTTGTTCTGAAGACCCAAATGCCTTTTGGCATATTCATAAACATGAAGTAGAATTGCCTTTGAAAAAGGAATTTCATGGAAAGCTCAAAAGAGAAAAAGCAATATTGATGAATTTTGAACAACTTAGGGATTATAAAGAAGAAATAAAATCCTTACTGCAAAAAGGTTTGATCAGGAAGTCTCATAGCCCTATTGCTCGTGTTGGATTTTATGTCAACAAACATTCAAAGATTATCAGAGGAAAACCAAGATTGGTAGTAAACTACAAGCCTCTAAATAATATTCTTGATTATGATGCTTATCCCTTGCCAAAGCCCTCAGTGCTTTTGTCTAATATATCACAGTCAAATTTTTTTTCCAAGTTTGATTTAAAGGCTAGTTTCTGGCAAGTAGGGATGAAAGAAGAAGATAAGTGGAAAACAACTTTTTTAGTACCAGAAGGACATTTTGAATGGAATATTATGCCCTTTGGACTAGTAAATGCTCCATCCTCCTTCCAGAGGATTATGGATGAAACTTTTGAAGGTATGGATGATTTCTTGAAGAAATATATTGATGATTTTCTAATTCATTCTGTAGATATTCCCTCTCATATAAAGCATCTTAATATATTATACAAGCGAGTCAAAGAAAAAGGTATAGTTTTATCAGATTCAAAAACGAAGTTATTTCAGACTATGATAGATTTCTTAGGATATGTGATTCAATATGGATCATATTACATTATGCAACATAGTCTTGATTTCATAGATAAATTTCTAGATAGAATCACTGATAAAAATCAACTACAAAGGTTCTTGGGTAGTTTGAATTACATCTCCAAATTTGTCAGACATTTTGCCCAAGATAGAGTCTTATTGAATAAAATATTGCAAAAAGATCCAATTCCATGGACAGAGAATTTAACAGAGGCAGTCAGAAGAATTAAAGGAAAAATTAGGAATATTTCTCCTTTAAGTACAATGAAGAATCGCTAAAAACCATCATTACAAATGCTAGTGATATCGAATGGGCTACAATTTTCTGCCAACATGATCGTAATAAAAAGAGAATGGAATATGAAATTTTTCAGTATGCCTTTGGAATCTGGTCAACTACACAAAAAAATTGGTCCAGCCTAAAGAAAGAACTTAGAGCTTTCTGCCTTGGCATTGCCAAATTCAAAGATTTTGTGATCTATAAATATTTTACAGTCGGAACAGATTTCCAAGCCCTTAAGTTTGCTATCCATAAATGTGACTTTGAAGATGCAACAATGGTTAGATGGATAATGACATTGGCCTAGTATCGTTTTGATGTAGAGTTCATTTCTGGAGTTAAGAATTCCTTCGCAGATGTTCTCAAACGAGAATTTTTACAGAGAAATGATGTAAGTAATCTTAGATGTAATGTCATAAGAAGATTAGAAAATGAGATTCACGTTGAATTTGTTGATGGTTCTCACACTTTGAGTCTGCAGAAACCTCTACTCGATTATCAAACAGATTGGTTTGCAATGAAAGAAATCAAATATCGACATGGAACTGGACAACATTATTTCTCATGGGATGATCAAATGCAAAGAAATGATGAAGCTTTTGAAGCTTTAAGCTTTCTTCAAGATTTGAGAAATCTTGATTTCACATTACACAGAGATGTAGATGAAAATCTAATCTGCTGTGAAATCTACATTCATCAATTCCTATTGCCACCCAACCTTCAAAACTCTGAAAATCATGAACGCCAAGAGAAAGCCTGGTATACAGGTATGTGTTTTGAAAATAAAACTAACTTGTTTTTCTATAATGTGTAGTTTTCTTTTACATATCATGGGATGCAAGTTACACAAATCGAAGAACAAGACCCCACACCTGAATGGTTTAAATAATGGTGGAACATTTATGGTATCAGTCCTCTATGTTTTTGCCCATTCTCTCTCCGGTTATTACAACTTCCTGGATATAAAGAACCATGGGCACATGAATCAGGAATTTTATACAAAAGGATTTTGGATATCAGCAATATCACCAATTATCACATGCTTGCAGCACTCTGCACCAATGGATCCTTTCATTGGTTTATTACACAAAATCTTTTCTTCCGAAGATTCGAGGGAAATATGAATGGCTCTTCACGTGACTATGATTCATTTCATGCCATGACAAATCCAGATTTAAATCCTTTCACTACTTTTTCAGGATGAAGTACCAGAATATGTTGAAGTACCAATTTGGGAATGTGAGGAAGAAATTTACTCACAGTATTTTAATAATGACTCCTTGACTAGTTTCAGAGAACATCATTATTCTCATGAACAACTAGAACATTTTGTCATTTTGTAATGTCTTTCTGTCCAAATTTGGTGGCAGACAGGTTTTTCATAAGGTTCCCTGAAAAAGAATCTCTTACAGTGTAATCAATCTGACATATATAATTAAATAAAGGGATAAGAATAAATATAAAATATTTTATGATTGAATTATTGTGTGGATGTCCTCCGAGTTACACGAAAGTAGGATTCTCTCATATCTGATGTAAGGATTTGATTTTGATGTAAAGTAAGATACTATGCGGATGTCCTTTGGGTTACCCGAAAGCAGGATTCTCTCATATCTGTTGTAAGGATTTGATTTTGATGTAAAGTAAGATTCTCTCATATCCGATATGGAGGTATCACCAAACCCAGAACTGGGAGGATCTATAAATAGATGAAGACTAGGGAAGAGAGGGATGTGGGTTTTTTGAGAAATTTAGAGAGCCTTTCTGCTGGAGAAGTAACTTGGTATTGCTTGAGAAGCAACTTTGTAATACTTGAGTTTTGAAGTTCATCAATAAAGATTCCTCAATTTCTGTAAATCTATGTCTCCTTTGTAGATTGTTTTGGATTTTATTCTCGAACTTGTATGAGCCTTGTTAAGGTTGAAGAAGTCACAAAGACGCAGAAGTAGACCATTGGGCCAGAGTTCATGTTTCAGCACGAGGATATTGTTCAGAATAATTGTTAGATATTGGAGCGATTAAGCAGACCTGGTATTTATTATGAACTAATACTCTTGTTGGCATTCGTATTCAAATATATTCAAAAATAGATTCGTGATGCTAGATTGCGCAGTAGAGGAGTCTCTTCCCTCTATGATTAAAGTATCAGTCACAGATCTTGTTTATTTCCGCATTTCTACATATTAGTAAGCTTCATGGATGTAAGTGTGACTACAACAAGTTCATTATTGATCTGACGATAACCACAAAAATTGACAAGAATGCCATGCATTAGGCAACCAATCATGTTATTCACAGGTAATGAAGTTTGTGGATCCATATATGTAGTATTATCTGGGTTCATTACCACAGATGTTTCCCAAGAAGGAATGAGGATAGGATCGTAATGAATTTCTTCTTTAAGCCAAGAATCAAGGAGTCCTTCGAATCCACTGATGATTTTCGTGGTTGCATTTATTGGATAAATGTCATCTGCTAAATATGTGCAGTAGCAAACCAACATGGAACTCAATGTATACAGTATTTCTGCTTGAGAACAATTGTCAATATTCCATCAATATGTGGAAGAAGCAGACCAATCTTTATGATATTTGGATTTCATGACATCTCTTTTATTAGGAGTAGGTGACCAAGAAGAATTCCAAGAACTTCTATCAGTAACTTTATATACAGTTGTATCTTTGGGTTCTTCTTCATTAGAAAATGAAATCAGATCAGGAATGTATTTTGCTATGTGAAAAGTTTCTTTATCGGGAGGAGAAAAATTATTCACAAGAAACTCTAAATCTTCTAGAGTAGGAGGAGTAGAGGGTGTTGCTTCAAATTTGTTGAGTAATGTATCAAAACTGGAAGGCTTATCAGGATCATCTGCTGATTTCAACCACTCAGAAACTGTCATTTTATGTCTAGGGCTTGAAGGGTTTAGACTGGAAAACATGCCAGGATTAGCCATAGGAGCATAGACAAAGGTAGTTTCTAGTTTAGGAAAAATGATATCACCAGGATTCTTCATTTTTGATTGAAGAGTAGTAGGAACAATATGGAAAGGAAATTGACCTTGAGGATCTGAGAAACAAGTAGTAGCTTTAAAAGTAGGAGCAGGAGTGCTTTTCTTTTTTAGACTTTCAACAGAAGTAGAGACAACCCAAACTTGTTTCTTTACTACTTCAAATGACATTTTTAATCTTGTCATCATATCCTGATTCTTATCTACTACTGAATGTATTTTTCCAATCCATTTGGAATTATCATTAATCCCTTTTTCTAAAACATCAATAGTTTTAGCAATATGAAAATCATTTCGTCCAAGAGTTTTTATTCCATCTAGTAATTGATCTCTAGTAAAATCTACCTTTTGAAGAATTTTATCAATTATTTCTTGGAGCATTTTATTTTCTCTGGCTGCATATTGATGATTTCTTTCTAGATGTTTAATCAAACTATCTAGAGCAAGATTTTTCCATTTTGTTGCTGCAACTGATTCCCTGTCTGAAAGATGAGACTGGTCAGACTAAAGTGGAAGTAACTTAAAAATCTTATCATCTTGTCTGATAACAAGATTTTTCCAAGGAGGAATTGTTGTCTCAGTGCTAAGAATAGTGCCATCTATTAATTCCCATTTGTGTTGTGGCACTTCTATCTGTAAGGTTGACCCTTGCATCATATTCACTCTAAGGGTTTGACAGATGTGTTATAACAAAAGATGCCCTTTCATCTTAACAGACTGTAAATGTTTCAGAACATTTGATTTTTGCAAAATATTTTTATATTTATCATCTATGTGTGGGATGATAAGAGGTCCAAGAATTTCAACTGGATTTTCCTTAATCTTTGTTTTTATATCTTCACAAGATAGATTCTTGAACTTTTTGACCAGAGCCATTTCTACTTCATTTGTACTTGGATAATAAAATTCATAAAAAGAAATCCATTGGTTATTCTGTTCCATCCAAGCTTTCCAATTTTTATTGTTGACTTTTTTTATTGTTGATCTATCTTTCTTTGAATAGGTTTTCATTTCTTCACAATATCTATACTCTTGCTAATGAGTATATAGATCCCAGCTAAACATTTTCTTATACCATTCTTTTGAGGGATCATAAGGACTTATTCCTTTGTATATCTTAAGAAATTGAATGATTTCTTCATCAGAAGGAAGTTGTATTTTACTAGGAATCTTATTCCTAGGATCCAATCTGCAGCTGAGGATTTCTTCTGGATGTCCTAAGCCTTTTGTAGCAAATTTTCCTACTGATTGAAGCAAAATTTCTTCATTAGTTGAAAAAGGAGTACACTTTGTATATTCCTGTGTTTGATTTCCAGAACTTGGAACAAAACGAATCATGTTTATTCTTCTTCTGTCTTTATCTTGTTCTTCTTTTTCATGGGGTTTCGGAAGACTAGGAGTTTGCTGACAAAAGCTAGGAGAACAATGAGGATGATTACATACAGATGGTTGTGGAAATTGTGGAATTTGGAATGTTGATTGCATATTAATTGTTCTAGGAGGAACAATATTTGAATGCGAAGACTGAAGGGTTTGTGCAATCGTATTTGATAACATATGCATGAAGTTTGGATCAGAAGTAAGATCATATGAAGGACTTGGTGATCCTTCAGGAATAGATGCAATAGAGGACATTTTTGGTTTTACTGCAACTTTAGTTTTTACAGGTTTTTGTATAACAAGAGGAGGAGGGGGTCCACCATGCTCAGACTGTGCATACTCTGATTGGGGAATGAAACGAGTTCGAACAAGGCCATTATCTTCTCGAATAGAAGTTTGAGCAGTGATAGGCTGTGGACAGGGAGAAGTACAAATAGAAGCCCAATTTGTGACCCATTCTGTTGGCGGTTTAAGATCTTGACGAGATATCATTTGAGGAGCAACAAGATTTAAGCCATATTCATGAGTGATTAGAGTAGTGAACTCAGAGGTTTCAGAAACTTTTTGGACAACAGAAGGAGTGGTCTTCTTATAAAATTTGACGACACATCGCCAATGAATAGCAACATTGTTGCTATTATCTTCAAAATCATCATATCCATGTGTTTGGATGCCGAGCATTAGAGCATTGATGGCATTAGGATCATCTAAGGAAATAGAAAAATCAGGAACACAGGACCAAGAAATTGGACCGTAGGCTAATGTTCCTTGACTTCCTCCAATTAAAGCTTTATGAAAAGTTTTCCATCGATGATCAAAAACACAAGAGAAGACAGCAACGTCTTGACCTTTTCTATGTAGTGGCTGAATTCCAATTTGTTTATGACCAAAATGAGCAAAATTGAGACCAGCTTTTAGTGCTGCTGTAAACTTAGATTGCTTCAAAATGTTCATGGTTTGAAGAAGACGATTATTACTGGAGGTTTGTAGAATTTCTTCTTTAACCTTATATCTCCAGTATTGTATAGTGCCTAATAATCCCAGATTTTTATAGACATCTTTGGGGTCTATTTTTGGTAAAGACCAAGAACCAGAATTACTCTATTCATTTAATAATGTAATAGATTTATCATGGACGACAGTGTGAAAACTAGATTGTATTTTTTCAGTACATTCTCTTTCTTTTTCTTCTCTAAGAATTTCATCAAAACTTTTATCACTAAACTCATGAAAAGAACTTCGTGCTGGAGAAAAATTATCCATAACCAATACTTTCTAACGACCGGAAGAAAGCGGAAATACTTTCAACCTCGCTCTGATACCAACTACAAAGCCCACACAGTGAAAGCGAGAATGTAGAAATGCAGAAATAAACAAGATCCGTGATTGATACTTTAATCATAGAGAGGGAAGAGACTCTTTGAGTTTCTCTAGTTTTAGTGGAGATTTCTTAGGAAAAACTGAAGAGGCCATAACTTTGGCAGTTTTTGACCAATTTTGGCTTAGAAAGAGTCATTCCTAGATGATTTGGATGTTCTAAAAATAATGGAACAGGCTGCAGAGGAAAAAAGGCACTTCTGTATGTGATTTTCTACGTTGAAGTTTAAGGAAGCCTAAGGCCACCAGGAGAGGAGGTCAAGCCTAGATCAGCTGAAGTCCAATTGTAGAGCTTGGAAAGTTATTTTTGGGGTTTCTGGTTCTTCTGAATCCAATGGATTAGGTTGCAAAGCCATTGGAGCACTGCAGGTGCATGTAATCAGAGAATTGACCATTAATCCAAAGATGACCTAGCCATTAAAGTAGGTCCAAGGAGATGTAGCCCAAGAGGGGTGAACTCCTTTATCAACTTTGTGTTATGAGTTATTTTGTTTTACTTCTATGGATTTACTTGTTGTATATGTGTTTTAAATAGCTAATTAACCTCATGAGTTGCTCATAAAAGACACTCAATACTTGACACATAATTCCTCACATTTTGGTTAAATTGAGACGATCCTAAACACATTTTTAATACTGATGAGGGAGCTTGCATAGCATTAACAAGTTTTCCCAACATTTCAGATCATGGTTGCCCTCCTCTTTATCTTCTTCAAGAACGATAGGGTTGAAGACAATGCCTTCCACTTCCTGAAATTCATCATCTTGATTATGATTGACTACTTTAAATGGTCCCCTCATTTCTTCCCCTAAATTTATAACAATTATCTCTAAGTTATAAGCTACTTTGAATAATGCCTCATCCTTTCTATCAATCAGGTTCAATTTGGTGAGGATTTCTTTTTTTATGTTCATTTCCCTCCACTAGTTCAACAATGAAGGGTTTGTTGAGCCAATATAATTCCATCAACCTAAAGGCTTTAGTATATATGTTGAGGAAGCATTGAATCTTAGGGATCCATTCTAAAAATTCAACATCCACCTACTCATTAAAGGCTTTGTGTATTTTATTCATAACTAGGTTTTCTATATGGTCAAACTCAATGGTACGCTTGAGGTAGCAATGCTAGGAAATGGAAATAGTTTCCATAGCATGAGTTTTGGATCAAGTGATTGGCTAGGGTTGTTGGTCTCTTGAGGACCACCCATGTACCCTTCTCTTCCCCCTCTTGGCTCCTTGCTTGCTAGTTTTACTTCAAGGCTCATATTTAGGATTCAACATCTTGGGAAAAGGATGCATGTGAGTCCAACAATAAAGCAAGCTACTTAGGGACACAAAGAAAATCGACTCACATAGGGGAAAAAGCTTGATGAAATGAACACAAATCATTGTAGATGGAACATGATCCACTGAACTGCAAGGATAGAGACTTCCTAGGTGAGGTAAGAGGGGCTTGCATATAAATGCCTAACTAAAAACCAAACAAAAGATGAAACTCGACTAAAATGAAGAACCAAAGATTCAAGAGAAAACAAGGAAAAATAGATCGAGAAGTGAGGTCAAGCGACTAATTCCTCCTAGAAAGATCTCTCAATTTCTCTAATGTATGCAAACTTCTTGGCTTTGCCACATGATGTTCCAACTCAATCTCTACCACGATGAAGTGCTTGGGAAGAGTTATCACAAGATAATGGAGAACCTATAATTCGAACAAAGATATCCCTTTGATGAGAACTCATGTCATTTCTTCCTCTAATGTCATAAATTCAGGAATGATTGAGATCATGTGTTGGTATAATGAAGGGCTCCATGGCCTCAATATCCACTCTCCTTCATAGCACCACATCTAGGAATCGACCCTTTTCGATTTTCATCTAATTCATATTCTCAATTATTTTAGAACGTCACACACTTTAAATACAATTGAAAATATTGGTTTAACATATTTTCGCTTTACTTCAATCTTTAAATAATTGTTGTAGTTAAACAAGACTCTAAAAATTTGACAACAAAAAAAATACACACTTAAAATGAACTATAATGCAAAACATGTAAATGCTAAAAGTTTTTGTTGATTGAAATGTCATGTAAAATAAAGCATTTTTATAATTAATAGAAAAACAATTACATGATTTAAAAACAATTTTAAAACTTGAAATTAGTTTAAAAATAAAAAATATTATGAGTGAGGATGATGCTAGACATCACATTACCTTCCCTTGCTCTCCCCTATACCCCTCCCTTCATCATACCCCCCAACACCATCTTTTGAAGCAACAAGTGGTAATAATTGCTACTCCAAAGGGTAGTACCGACAATGAAAGCGAGGGGGGGGGCGGCGCACGACAATGAAAGCGGGGGCGGGGGCATGAAGCATAAGGTAGGGGAAAACATAGAAGGTAGGGGTGAAGTCCCTATTTAATTAATTAATTTCTATAATTTTTGTTTTTTTTAATTCAATTTGTTTGTTCTTTTTTTTTCAAATTTAGAGAAGTTTATTTTGTCAAAGGAGGTATTTTCTCAAAAGAGGTTTTTATCATTTTTTTATTGATTTAGTGTTTTCTATATTAAAACAATATTTCTTTCCTTCCATTTTTCCCTCTTTATTTATATTTTTGTGGTTATTTTTTCTCCTAGGAATATGCCAAACTTTGATAGTCATGGTTTCAAAATGTTACCATTTTAAGCTCAAAACAAATGCTATTAGTAACAACTTTTTTAAATTTGAAGGTTTATTTTAAGAGTTAGGTTACAATGACAATAATAGTTAAGGCTATGGTTTATAAAAGTTAAAATTTTAATCTTAAAACCAATTTGTTTCAAACAAGCTATGAGTTTCACCCCCAAAAAAGGTGCTCTTGGTAGCACCACTCGGTTAATTTGAGGCTAGTCTTAAGGTTTTTGTTAGAAACATCAACAATTTGGTTGCAAAAGATTCTATGTTTAACATTGATTAAACTAAAAAAAAAAAAAAAAAACACGATTTGTTAGTAGTTGCACCATTTTTACATTTTAGGGTTGATTTTGATGTTTTTGGTGCAAAAATGTGTATTTTGGAGGTCACAATTCTTGTTAGCTTGGTAACTATGCTTCCAAAATTTGGTCTAAGATGGACACCATTAAGCAAATCCATTACCTTAAATTCCCATATCAATGGACAAATAAAGGTAGTCATATATAGGATGAAATCATTCCTTGTGTCTAGCAATGCTAAAACGAAACCCTTCACAATGATATTGGCTACAATTGCTTTCTAGTATGCCTAGTGTTTTACCAATTAACCCCATTTCATGTAGTCTTGTTTATCGTATCGACATCAAAAGAGTCTTCCCATGCAAGAATCAACATATACAAAGCAACAAAATTTGTTGAACAAATCCATCATTCAACAAGAGGTTCATGATAGGTTCATGATATTGTACATAAGCAAAACCTATCAAGTATAAGTAGTGACATGATAAATATAGAGTGCCACACCAGTGACAAGTTGGTAACAACGTATGGTTGCACTTGCAAAAGGATCAACTCACATACCCACAAATAAATCTCAAAATACTATGATATGAGTCTTACACCATGACCAAGGATGTGTGTGAGAATTCTTTTGAATTGAATCTTCCATTTCTCAATGTACACCTCGTCTTCAATGTGGAGCTATTTCATCCATGATTCATGTTTCTATTGGATATCTCAAAGATGGAAAAGCACTTGTCCCCTAAAAAAATAGACATTTTCCAACTTGAACATGCCACATTGGAACATGTCATGGACACCAAAATGGAAAGCACTCGCCAATAGAGCATTGAACTCTATCAAATTGGCAAAGCGAGGTAGAGGGAAGTGGTTTTCTAGGGAATAGATTCAATAAAGTTTTTTCCCATATGGTGCAAGAACTTGATGCAATGAGGACCATTTCTTCCCAAGGGGGAACCCGTAATCCAAGTGACCATTTAAGACACCAAGGTTGTATTCAAGATTTCCATTTATCTCTAAAACAACTCTCAACCTCGTCAAATTTACAACTTTTCCAATGTTGAATTTTGACATATTTTTAAGCCCTTGAACAACATCATATAGGGATAAAGACACCTAATTGTCATAGTTCCAACCACTCGTCTTGTAAAGCTCATCATGCTCTTTCTTATGGTATAAAGAGCACTCCAAATGTTGTTTGTATGTTATGACCCCAAAAAGTTGGCATACCAATTAGGATCCTCAAGGCCTCCATCCCCTTTGTCACTTTAGCTCCTCGAGTTAGGGGTTTTGGATTTTAGAGTTCCATCTTCTTAAGGCTTTTGGATTTTGGAGTTGCATCCTATTAAGGCTTTTTTGAACATTATGATATGATATAGCTTCATCTTACTATAAACTTTTTATGAACAAACATAACCATCACATCTCTTAATCAAAGATAAACTACCACCATTTTAGTCATTTTGTATTATTATGTATATTTAAATGTTTTTGATTACTTAAAATCATTAATACAATTTGGTTTTCAAATTAATTTTATACTCTCAATATTTGTTATTGTATTATCTTTGCATTATGTGCTCTTTCATTTCATCTCAATCCATTCCAAATAAAAAACCTCATAATAATAATAATAAAAGGATGTGAATTGTTTCCAACCAGCCCAAATGTTACCATAAAAATGCCTTCAATTTCAAATAAAGGAATTGAAATGGAGTCATCTACTTAGATGGAGGAATTGCCTAGATGGTTAAAAGTGGCTGGAATCCGGGCAAAAAACTTTCAATGAAATTTTGCAGTAGAAGTGTTTGAATCCTGTTTTTGATGATGGAAGTAGATTCAGCACCATCAAAAACCTTTGGGTCACCCATAATGTTCAAATCTAACAGCTATAACTCAGATTTACAAATATCCCTACCAAATTTTATCAAAATCTAACCTAAATTTTCTATGATTTTGAGGGGAAAAAAACAGTCTAGTTAAAATACCGCAATTGGGTGTCACAAATATCCAAATGACCACTTAGCTTATCAATATGTTTAGTTTGACGAGAGTTGGATTCGAAAAGAAGATGGCCTGGGCAAATGTATGCGCTAGGGTTTCTATGTTCTGTTTCACGAAGAACTGGTTTCATAGGTGTTTTGGGGCACGAGGACACTGATCTGTGCAGTGATTTTACACATGGTGCAGGCTTTGTTTCGAGTATGGGACTGAGGGGCTTCGTGTCCAAGGAGCATTCTGTAGCAGAGGGCTCAGCTGTGTGGGTGTCTTCTACACTGGTGTTTGCCAAAAAGTCTGATCCCTGTATCAAGGCCGTTACTCTGTGCCGCGCGACCAATCCTAAAGACGCTTCGAACCTGTGCTGATATTGCAGTCTCTCTGCGTGTGGCTTGGTATTAATTTACGAGGGCTATTCTGGGGACTTTTCCTTGGGGTGTCCTATATGAACTCAGCCCAACTTGCCTCCTGTGATGGCTCTGTCCATGAAATTTTCGGCACTGGACCACGCTCCTGTGGTCTTATACATTCTCTTCAGATGAGAAGTCACAGCATAAAAAATTTCAGATTTTTATTGAATATTATAGTAGGAAATCACACACATTTTGGATTAGAAATACAGATTTTGTCTCCACTCTAAAGGATTCTATTGAACTAAAGGGGGAATACCCACGTCATATAGATGTTTACAATTTAATTGGAAGGTCTTACGAGATTCTATCCAGATTAAAGACTCAACATCTCAAAAAATTCAAATATCATTTTGAATTCAAGGTTTTGTGGGTGCTCTCGGTGTTACGACTATAAATGGAAATCGATATTTGAATTCAAGGTTTTGTGGGTGCTCTCGGTGTTACGACTATAAATGGAAATCGATATTTGAATTCAAGGTTTTGTGGGTGCTCTCGGTGTTAGGACTATAAACGGAAATCCAATATTTTTTAAGGTTGCAGTTCAAGGGAAGGCTATTGAATTTGTACATTTGAACCAAAACATTCCAGGAAGGGAAGGCTATTGAACTTGTAGATCTGAATCAAAACATTTCAGGATTTTATATAGTAAATAAAATGGAGCAAGCTTCATCTATGGAGATAAAAAATTTAGAGATCTCTTCATTGTTTTGTGTCTTTTAGGCAGAAGCCATTATATGCATATTTAATGGCTTCTCGCCTAAACATGATGCATTATATGCATATTTAATGGCTTCTCGCCTAAACATGATGCTTTATTTCATTGGGGGTTCATCTCTTGGACAACAAATTGTGACATTCTTTTATGCTCTAAAGGTTTCTTAATAGCCAAATTTGAAACACAAAAAGACTTGGATTTTGTACAAAGGACCATGGGTTTGGGGTAGATCTGGCATATCTATCACTTTGTGGTTTCTTGGTTTTGATGCCACCCCTATGGTAGTCACAATGATCCCTGTATGGGTTAGGCTTCCAAACCTTCCTCTCCCTTTTTGGCATCGGGTTAGGCTTCCAAACCTTCCTCTCCCTTTTTGGCATCACAAAGTTCTGGAAGGCATAGGAAACGCATTGGGCAAATTCAAAAAAATAGACTTGGAGAGATCAGAGAATGGCATCTTCACCTTTGCCAAAATCTGTGTGGAGATTGATCGAAGTAAGGGAATATCAAATCACATAACTCTGAAACATAGGGACTTTTAGTGTTCACAAGTGAACTCTGAAATATGGGGACTTTCAGTGGTCACAAGTGTTAGATTATGAAGACACGACATTTCGGTGTCGTGTACATTTTCAAACAGGGCATCTAAAGAACACATGCCCACTGACCAAGAAATCTACAAAAAAGAAAGAAAAAAAGTCAGATAAAAGGGCCAAAAGGTTGCCATTTTGACGAAATCACCCCATCTAATGATGAAGAGGAAGAAAATAAAGAGAAACAAGAGGACCATTCAAAGAATAAAAGGGACGAGGACCCTGTGACACAAGTTGAGGGCAAGACTCCGACCCTTAATGGTTCTATTACAGATGGCTATCAGATGCCGAAAGAACACCAGATAAACACGACACACATGGAGGATGGCACAATTGGCATTGTGTCAACATATCAGAAAGTTCAGATTAAGACAAGGAGCATCCTTAGCAATGGTTCCAGTGGATCCCAAAGTTGGGGAATGGCTTCAGGTTCAAAAAAGGAAAGGGAAGAAGGGTAAGACAAGTGTATCCATTACTTGATCATCCCCATTGTATTTTTATTTTTATTTTTGGTTTTTATTTATGTGTGCCTTATATGGTTTTTGGCTCACTTTTTGAATGTTTTTCAAGCATATGTAATTGACATATTTTGCCACAAAATGATCTAGGTAGATCCTTGAAAAATGCACAAGATTATAAGAACATAGGGAGGTTACTTTCACCATGACCATAGTCTAGCCCATAAAAAAATATCTTAGCAATCATTATTCAAATGGATCGAATTACTAAAAACCCAACAAGAATATTGGAAACTACACTTTTTAAGGGAGGGCATGCCTTTTATTAAAGGATCAAAATAGGGAAATTGTTAGGGCTAATAATCTTAAATTTGCATTTATGCGAACCATGCTAGTATGCCCCATCATATATAAAATTCCACTTTGGAGGGATCAAAGTAGGGGGATTGTTAGGGCCAATGATCTAAAATTTGTATTTATGATCGCTACCATGACTATCTTAGGTGGCAAGGAGTTGTGGAGTCAATTGAATTCCAATTCAAATGAATTGAAAAGAGGGAATCTCTAATTAAGTGATTATTGGTATCCTCTTCACCACTTATAATCTTGTATTACCAATAAGTCCTTGAGCAATGGTTGCTTCAAAGGGTGTATATAACCACTAGAATAACATGAAGTTAAGGAGGAAGAGAGAAGCCTCACGTATTGGAGCAACAAAAGTCAATGTGACTAGAAAGAGAGAGTCACTCATAGAAACAAAGGTAAAAGCAGTGGAGAAGAGACTGAAAACCAGGTTTTAAAACAAGGACCAAATCCTAAAGACATGTTCCTAAGAGTTTTTTTAAGTACAATACTACCTAATCTCCTATGCAAAATATAGTGGCAAACATGGGAGCTTGGCATTGATTAAGTACTCTAGACAATGCCTAGACATATGATTCCAAATGTTGGACTTGGATTTTGGTAAAACAAAGTGATCACAACCTTACATGTTGGGAACTAACTATTGGCAAGAGCATTAGAGAGAACAATAAACAGGGAAACCTAGATTATGATACAATCACCAACTACATATTTCAAGCATTAGACTATGATACCTATCTTGGTACCAAGGGAGACGTGGTTGGAACTAGGTATGAGGAATCGAAACATGTATTCGCTTAGAACACAATAAGGGCATTAAAAAACTTCAATTGTGTGATCCTAAAATAAAGACTAAACTCCAATCTAATCCTTTCTTTCCTTGTGGGTACCCAAGTCTCCTCTCCATCGAGGACCAATCATGTGTTGGAATATTCAGCAATACTAAGAGGGTGGGCAAATCAGTATTAACAATTTTTAACTTCAAAAACTTGTAAATGCATACACAAGTATAAAGAAAAGAAAATAAATATACAAAACATAGATATTTTTATGTGAAAACCATAGAATGCTTTTATCGATATATATAAAGAGTACATTCAAAATTATCAGCGCTAACTTAAAGGAAGCACCAACTCCAGGTTTATCAACACCAACTGAAAGGAAGTACCAACTCCTAGGTTTATCAACACCAACTAAAAGGAAGCACCAACTCCCCGATTTATCAGCACTAACTAAAAGGAAGCACCAATGTTTCATTAATCAGCACCAAAGCTTATACAAGAGTTAACATTAGTCAAAGAAAGCATGCCTTTTTGGCAACTGCTCCTTTATCCTTACACGGGCACTTGGCTTCCTAAACATGACCTTCTTAGCAATTGAACCTCCCTCAACAAATGATCCTTGAACTCAGCCTCCTTATTAGCAAAACTTGACCTCTAGAACTCTAACTCCTCCATAGGATTTGACCTCAATAGAGGACAGTGTTAAATCTTCAAAACAAACCTGAAACTCACCTTCAAACACTCCAAGATCTAACCCTCAAAATGAGATTGAGTTTGGCCTTCTTTGTACTAGAACTTCAGTCTTGAAATTTGGCCTCAACAGGAAAGGCCACTACTCTCATAACAAACTTGAAATTCAGCGTTCCACATTGGAATTCAGCCATCTATACAGATCTAAAATTCGGCCTTCAAAGGGAATAGAAATCAACCCTCAAGAACAGTTATGCAATCAACATTCTATCTAGGGCCAAAAACCTTCAAAAGGTGAGGTAAAAATCCTTCCAAAATAAGCCAAAAACCCTTCAAAAATGTCACAAAAATCCTCCCATAAAGTCTATCCAAATTAGTGCCTCTTCACTTCTAGTTCATGAGGTATGAACCTCATAATTCCTTCTTTTCTTTGCTTCTTTAAACAAATCCAAACTAGCTTGAGCAAATGACTTGAAATGCTACTTCTTGTGTCTATTTATAGCACATTTGAGGTCTAGACTAGACTGACTTGTCCACTGGTTGGATTGGCTTGTGCAATTGGCAGAATGTATAGAGACTATTTGAAAAATCATTTCTCCTCGACCATGAGGAGTTATAGCGAGTGTCATATATAGTGGGAAAGGTCTCAAATTAAGATTTTCAATCATATATGTCATGTTTCCATTTCAGCTAGGTAAATGGAGTAAAATTGCATTCAAAGATAGGGTATCCAAATGGGGCATCAAAAATCCAAAAACAGTATTTGGAAATATGAGATTTGAATATGTAACTTGCTCATTTATTTGGACAGCTTTTGACATCAATGACAACTTCTTTCAACAATATCCCCCTTTATCATTGATGGCAACCATCATACTCGCTTTGTGATCATTCTCCCCTATCTTCATGCTTCTTGATCTCTTCCCCCCTTTGACATCAATGGTAAAGGGTAACTCCCCCTGACACTATCTCTCCCCTTGTCTTTATTTGCTGAAGATTGTGCAAATTAATTTGGATAAGGAATTACTCCCAATTTTTGTATGAAATACTCAAATCTCTCTCTAGGAAGTGGTTTGGTGAAGATGTGTGCAATATGTTCCTTCATACCAACATATTTAGCTTGATATTCTTTTCTGTGAGTTTCTACCTTAGAAAATGAAATTTAATAGGAATATTCTTGGCCTTGGAATGCATCATTGGATTCTTGGAGATGTTTATTGCATTGGTGTTGTCACAAAATATTGGAATAGGCTCATCATATTTAACTTGCATGTCTTGCAAGGTTTGCTTCATCCAAAGGACCTGAGCACACCATGTTGTTGTTGCAATATATTATGCTCCTATTATAGACAAGGATACTGAAGATTGCTTCTTGCTTAACCAAGATACTAAGCAGTGTCCCAAGTAGAAGATTGCTAAACTTGTACTTCTTATGCCATCTATACTTACGACCTAATTTACATGTTTGTAAGCTACCAGTTTCAATTCCTTTACGTTCATATACCATAGCCCAAAGTTTTTTCTTAGAGATATCTGAAGATCCTTTTCACTTCTAGAACATTTGTTTCCTTCAATGTTGCTTGAAATCTTGTAACATATCCAATTGTTTACATTACATCTGTTCTTGAAGTTGTCACATGGAGTAGGCTGCCAATCATTAACCTATAAAGTCTTTGATCCATTTCTTTGGATTCATCTTTGCCCAAATTGCATTCAACGGCCATAGGAGTGCTCACAAGTTTGTAGTCTTACATTTTAAACTTCTTCAACATTTCTTTGATGTACTTGGTTTGAGAAAATAAAATGCCTCCATCTAGCTGAGATATTTGGAGTCCCGAAAAGAAATTCAACTCCCCAAGCAAAAACATTTCAAATTCATTATGCATATCTTTTGCAAAGTTCTGAAGTAATCTATCATCATCAATTCGAAAGATGATGTCATCAATGTATACTTCAACGATGATCATATTGTCTTGATCTTCTTTTATGTAGAGATTAAAGTTTGATTTCCCTTTTTGAATCCTTGTTGTTGCAAATACCAGTCCCATCTTGAATACCAAGCTCTAGGGGTTTGCTTAAGTCTATACAGTTTTTCTTTAATCTATAAACATAATCTTCATTCTTTGATAATATGAATCCTTATGGTTGTTCTATGTAGATTTATCTTCTAGCTCCCCATTAAGAAAGGTTGATTATACATCCGTCTGATACACTTTGAGTCTTTTGAAACATGCATAAGGCAATAACATTATGATTGCTTCCATTTCGGCCATTGGAGGAAAAGTTTATTCAAAGCCTATCCCTTCAACTTGGGCATATCCTTTGCACACTATCCTTGCACCCAATTTGTACCAATCACTTTTTTGTTCTTAGGGCTTGGAACAAGTTCTCATGTCTCATTCTTCTCAATTTGATTTAGTTATTCTTCTATGGCCTTGATCCAATGTTCATTTCTAGCTTCCTCGAAGTTACTTGGTTCAATTTTGGACAATAGTGATAGATGCCCTTGCTCTGGTGTTTGTGCTTGCTTTCTTCTTTTGGTTTCAACTCTTGCACTCTTCTTAGCCAATGATTTGTTATGGTGGATGATTCTTTTGATACCAATGTTTATATGTCATGGAAGATGTCTAAATATCTTGTTGATTATCTATTGCTTCTTGTTTTGCCCCTGATCACTTCTCTTTTTGGTGTTCCTCCTCCTTTTTATTCCTCTTGCTTTGGTTTTTCCTCTTCGAGTTCTTCAAAGGCATGTGGATTTTTACTTTCTTTCTTGGTCTTTAACAAGTTTGTTTAATCAATTTTTACATTGATGCTTTCTACAATCTTGTTGAGTCTAAGATTTTAACACTTGATGTTTTGATTTTACATGAGCACCCAACAAGTATGACTTCATTTGTCCAAGATTCAAACTTATCTAACTTCTAGGCATCCCTCTTTATGTGTCATTTGCTTCCAAATATTCAAAACACTAGCTAGTCTTCCTTCCACGATTCATAGGAAGTTTTGTCATTGTTGTTTTTTACCAATCCTCCATTCAAAATGTGAACAATTGTGTGTATTGCTTCTACCCAAAAGATATTACTTAGTTGGATTTTTGCAACAAAGTTATATCCATCACTCCCATAGTTTTGTTCTTTATTTCAGCCACTCCATTTTGCTAAGGATTTCTAGTTGTTGAGAAGTGTCTTCTTATTCCATGTTCTTCACAGTGGTCATTGAACTCATTTGAAGTAAATTGTCCTCCATTATCTAATCTCAAGAATTTGATGTTCAAATCGATTTCATTTTCAAAAAGTTCCTTAAATGTTCTAAAAATTTCAAAAACTTCTAACTTCTTTTTAAGAAAACAAACCCAGGTCATCCTTGTGTAGTCATCAACAAGCAACATGAAATATTGTTCGCCATCTAGTCCTTTTGTTCTTGTTGGCCCATATGAATCAGTACGTACAAGTTCCAATGGTTTTCTTGTGGAATGTTCCTTAGTTTTGAATTCAACTCTCGTTTTTTTTCCATGTTGACAATACTTGCATATAGTATTTGAAGGCTTTGTAATTTAAGGCATACCCCTTACAGCGTCCTTCTTGTTGATCTTGACAAGATTGTCAAAGTATATATGCCCCAATCTCTTATGCCAAAGCCAACTTTTATCTTCATTTCCTAGGAAACATCTTTCCTTTCCAATCTCATTCAAGATATACATGTTATTTAGAGTTCTTATTGTTGTGGCAACCAATTTCCCTGATCCTTCTTTCCTTACTTCACATTCTGTTGAATTGAATATAAGTTTGTCCCTAATCAAACATTTGGCTAACACTTAGAAAATTATATTTCATATCTTCAACAAGTAAAACATTTTTTGCTACTTCATCTTCCAATGCTAATTGTGTCTTTCCCTATAATTTTGGCAAAGATATCAATCCCAAAAGTGATAGATCCTTCCTTTTCTTTCTTCTATTTTAGAAATTTGTAATTGTCTCCAATCATATACTTTAAGCATCCACTATCAATATACCATTGACTTCTTCTACTTTGGGCTTATGAGGCAAGCCCACATTCCTCAACCATCAAGTCTTCCTGCTTCTTTTTCCAAGTTCTTCGTTGTTCCCCGATATGATGGATAGGAACCTACCTTTTTTACCTTGAAATAACTATCAAATTGCTTCTACAATTTCTAGTTGTCCAAAATTGTTGCATTTGTAACATTCAATTTTATAACTAAGAGCACCAAAATTGTGATAATTTATGATGGAAATCTCACGAGATTTTCTACCATAATTGCATTTATAGTAATTATTTGGATTTTCATAGTTGTTTCTTATATTTCTACCTCTTGCATAGGCTCTACAGTTTATAGCCTTGTGCCCAAAATTATTACAAGAATAACACTCCAAGAAAAATATTATGGTACTTGAGTGTAGTTGGTATTCTTGATGGTGGTGTCCTTCTGAGTCATGATCTTTTTCTTGAATCTTCTTCATTGTTGGTTGGTGTATGTCTTCCTTTAGCGGTTTGTATTCTTCCTTCTTGATAGGACCCTTGAGCACATCAACGTAGCTTCCTTGCTTTGCTTCATTTCCTATCATCATAGAACTTGAACCTTTAACAATATTATTTTGTGTATATCCTAGTATAGACATGTCATTGAATGGTTTCTAGTCGTTGATGATTTCATCTAGTGTTTTGGTACTATTGCTAAAGTTCAATTGGATATCCTTCTTCCATAGTTCCTTCCTCAAGGAGACTATCTCAGCTTCTAAATTCTCGATTATTCTCTCCTCTTCCAGTTGTCTCTTGAGCGTTGCTTCAATCACTCTAGCTTCTTATTGTACTTTCAGATTTATGATAGTTTGCTTGGTCTCTTCAAAGTTCCTATTGGGACTTTGTAAACATTATTTTAGTTTCTTTACCTCTTCCTTGAGTATGAGATTTTTCTTCCTTGTTCTTTTAAGATCACTTAAAGCACTAATCAATTCTACCTCAAGATCCACTTCTCCTTCTTCATGGTTTCCTTCATAGTTTTCAAGAGTTCCATTTGAAGCATCTAATGCTAGGAAGAACACTCTATCATAATCATGGTCACTATCATCATCTTCATCAAATAAGTTACTATCTTCTCTCGAATAGAGACTTTTATTCTTGAAAAATTCTACCTCAAGATCCACTTCTCCTTCATGGTTTCCTCCATAGTTTTCAAGAGTTTCATTCTAAGTATCTAATGCTAGGAAGAGCACTCTATCAAAATCATGGTCACTATCATCATCTTCATCAAATAAGTTACTATCTTCTCTCGAATAGAGACTTTTATTCTTGAAAAAATTTCCCTTGTTCTTTCCTTTGTTTTTCCCCAATGTTTTTTTT
>APFE030606618.1:0-14734 GCA_000404065.3 Pinus taeda
ACCCAACTTAATCCTCAGCGAGGCAAATTAGTCCCTTTTATGAGGCCGACATGTGTAGGAGGCTTGTGAATTTGCTTGGAGGTCTTTCGTGGACTATAATACATAAATATACATGGTGTAACATACCCTTAAGGGTCTTTAACATTTATTTTGACTCTTTGACTTTCCTATAGCACTTTGACAAGTGCTAGACCTATGCAATGAGCAAGAAACTCATTTTTATAATTTACAAAAATAATATTTATTTTCTTTTACAAGTACAAAGATCAAAATTACATTTATGAAGACCAAACCTAGTTAAACTTTCTTCAACACCTTGGACAACCTTGAAGTAAAAGTTGGGGTCAGCATTGCTTCTGTTGAATCACAACTTTATCAAATATCCATCGATCTGGGGATACCAAGCCCTAGGGGCTTGCTTCAATCCATAGAGAGCTTTCTTCAATCTGCAAACATGGGTTTCCCTATCATGTTCCTCAAATCCCTGACGTTGTTCCAGGTACACTTCTTCCTTAAGTATACCATGAAGAAAAGTTGACCTCACATCCATCTGATGAAGACTCCACCCCTAAGCAGCTAGAGCAATGATAAACCGGATACTAGTGTATCTAGCAACAGGAGAAAATATCTCATCATAATCTTCTCCCTCTTTTTGGGAGAATCATCTAGCCACAAAACTCGCTTTGAACTTCTCAATGCTACCATCAGCTGCATGTTTGCTTTTGTATATCCACTTGGAAGTCACTACAAACTTCCCCTCAAGTTTTGAAACAACCTCCCATACATCATTTTTCATAATGGACTGATATTTCTTGAAAATGGAGCTAGATTGACCCAAAAATTTGATCCTGGACCAAAAATTATTTTTTCCAAATTTGCTCCTCAAAAATTTCTCATTCAACTTAACCAACTTGGACCATTTCATTAAAAAATCGATTTTTCTGGGAAATTAATTGCTTTTTTGGGCCAATGAATTCTTTTTAGGACTTTTCTTGCTTGATTTGTGGAGATTCCACAAATTTTTTACTTGATTCCTTTCTTGGGAAAGTTCATATCCTTTTCTAAATATTTTTCTCTCATCTTAATTTTCTGACCAATTTTCAGCTAATTATTTTGCCATTTTTTGTCAGAAAATAAAAAAAATATGACTCTAGAGGGATATAAACATATTTTTCCACCCTCAAAGTGTGTCTAGATAGAAAGTCGAGGAGTTGAGGTGTAATTTTGAGTACTCATACCCCCTACAACTTCTATAGGCAACACCTTTTACATTTTACATGAAATATTACATAAAAATCTTGTTCGGGGGGGGGGGATTTTGACAGTTAAAAAACTGACCCCTAGACACAACCAAATTTTGCGAAACTTTAGACATGATCTAGTGTGGTAATTTACATTGACTCTATCCCTTCGGACTCAACTAAGACACTACCATCAAGCCTCACTCTGGCTTTGGGGTACATTTGGGAGAAAAATTTAACCGAATATAAGTGTTGAATAACACAATAATGAGTTAAGGAAAAGACTCCCTAGAGTGAAAACTCTCTAGCAAAATTATTAAGCTACTTAGATGTGTTACATGACTTTATATTCAACATACTAGAATCATTTTTACATCATAACCTCGTAGGGCTGCAGAATTTGGATTAAAATATGATGACCAGAAGTTGCATGATGATGATGAAGTCTGAAAATTCTGATTGCTCTCAATATGATAGAAAACTCTGAAATGCATTCTGCCATGGGGTAGTTGACACTTGAGTGGTCAACAGGGCCTATTGCTGCTTAATCCACGCCTCAGGCTACATGGAAGAAATCTTTAATCAAGTGTGGCCTTAGGGACAAGTCTCGAATTGAGTTGTTGTCACTCAATCTCGACTCCTCCGTCTAGGCTAACTCCTAGCAAAGCCAAGGGGGTCCGGGTTAGTTCCTAAACATAACTAAGGTTGATTAAACTTTAGTAAATGAGAAAATATTTCTCATAATTAATTTAATTACACAAGAGTACATTCAAACATCCATAAATAATTCACGACTTATAACTTAGAAGCATGTAAATACAATTCACAAGTAAATGATACAATAATCACAAATGCATAAATAACCATTCATAAGCAAATGATATAATGATAAAGACCAGTGCCTAAAAATGAATGCTTGTGTTGCTTGAAAATAAATCATGGCAATGTGATTGTAGCCCCAATGTTGTTCGCTTAAAAAAGTTGTGGAGAGTGCTCTTGGTAAGTTTTATTATAGTTGATTTCACTTGGATTTAAATTTATTGGTTAAGTGAGTGCACCATGGAGATGTGGGTATGTGACCTGTGTGATTGCAAGAAAATAGTACTAATGTGTGTTTCTTCTTTGCCCTTTATCCTTCAAATGGGTTTGAGAAAGTCGCAAGGAGATCCAACGGAAGGAAGCTTCACTTCAATGAGTACTCCCCTGATTTCACAAGTTGACCAGTTGCAAGGAGATCCAACAGTAGGAGAAACTAGCTCACACCTCTGATTTTCCAAGTCAACCTTTTCTTTCCCCCAAACTTACGATAAATGGCAAAAGTGGTTTTCCCTAGTTAAACTAATTCAACCAACAAACCCTCTTTGATCATGCACAAGAATCAAGCTAGGCCTGCAATGGCAGAGAGCATAACAGGACTTGAAGGGGTTTGTTAGTTTTGCAAGAATGAAATCTAATCTAAAACATAAATTGAAATCTGATCTATTAAAATGAAATATATTCTAATGTTCTGCAATGCAAAGTTAATTTTAAGCCCAATAAAAGCACACTATGAAAATGAGACAAGACACAAGAGGCCCCCTCGTTGGGTAAAGGGGGAATGGGATGCCTAGGAGGCTCTCCTAGCTCCCTCAAAACTATAACGACTTTGTAGTGATGGGTATCACTCATGAATAAAGGGAAAAATGGTTTTTTTTTTTTATTTTTTACAAAGGGAATGATTATTGATTCCTTTCCAGTGCTTGAATGGTTCAATCTAGCAAAAATCGAGTAGCACCTCCCCTTGTATTTTCATGGATCAGAGAAAAAACAGCAAGCAAAAGAAAATGAAAAATGCCCAAAATGTTTTTGAAACACTCGCAATTGTTAGTACAAAATGCCCAAAAATTTCTAAGTAAAAATCTAAAATGAAAGAGACAAACTTCTGCTCTAAAACAACCAAGAAAAGCCAAACTTAATCAATATATCTTGCCTGATTTTACTGTTGTTAGGACAGCAGAAAATTTTGCCTTCCATATGCTAGATTTATCAATGAAAGTTCATAAAATCGAACCAAAGAATATGAGGAAATTATTTAGAGTTTGTATGTGAGGAGAGGAAGAAAGAATGTAGTCTTCAAGGCACTTGGAGACACTTGGTGCTTGGTGGGAATTTGCTTCTTATGTATATTGAAGATGGATATTCCAACGGAAAAGGATTCCAACCTTCAAATTAGAGGCACCTGCAACTTCTTAATATCTTGCCAAGAGATTAGTAATCATAGGTGGCACTTTGCATATAGAGATTAGTAATCATAGGTGACACTTTGCATATAGAGATTGAATAAACATACTAATCAAACTAGAAGCATATGTGAATTTCAATTCCAAAATACAAAACAATCAAGAAGACAAACAAACAACCAAGATTATTTTCCTTCTCCTTTGGACAACAATACCCCTATTAGGGCCTACAATGAGAAATTCAAGACAAATGCAATATAAAACAAAACATACCTCACATTTAGAGCTAAGCCACCACAAAAATCAACATATCATGTAGCCTTCAAAGCCTTTTATTATTTCAACAATGATGGGACAATACAATAGAAGCAATTCCCCAAGCTCTACCAAGCTTCAATACTCCCCAAGACAAGAGGCAAGAGCCTTTATTTATAGAAAAAGAGGGAGGAGGTCTCAAGAAAAATGATAACCCCAAGAGAGTGATGATCCTGATGCAATTGACAATCCCATGGAGAGGCATGAATTTCCAAGTGTAGCATGTGTAGGCTAGATGAGGAAGTGCGTAGCCTCCATGTGGAGGAACGAGTGAGGAAGTGTGATTTCCACAAGGGAGAACTCATCCTAAGGAGTGAACACGTGAGTCTCTTGACCTCCAACTCAGACTCACTATGAGTCAACTCGGCCTTTTATCTTGAGTTCAACTCAGCCCGACTGGGATCCAACTCAACCTCAAACTAGTGAGCCTCTTAATTCATTATGTAACTTGACCTTGTGTGCTTAGTCACTCCTCTTAAGTGATTGAAACCCTCAATTGACTAAAGACAAGTTTCCGGCATGTTCCAAGTTATTTAAGATCCTGATTTTTATGTCTTTTTCCACACTTTTTTGAGTAAAAGTGATTTTTCACGAGGAAAAATTAATATTTTCCATCCCAAAGTGGGTACTAAGGTAATGTTGATACTATGAGCATTAAAAACAAGTACCTACAAGCCATATGTGTCTTCCTAATAACACTTTTTTATTTGCTACATAAATTTTAATTAAAAATTCTTGTTTTGCGAGAAATTTTCAATTATTAAAAGATCCTAGAAAAACCTAATGCAATTTTGCAAGGCTCAAGATAATGCCTAGTATGGTAATATACATTGACCCTAGACTTAGAAAACACAATCAAGGCCTAGTTATTAAGACGCACTCGAGCTTTAGAGGATGTGAGTGAAAAAATTCAATTATTTATTTATCGCTAAAAAACAAAAATAATTAGTTAAGTGAAAAAAAATCACTTTGGAGCGACTTCCTTAGTAACCAGTTGTTGTTTCAACTTGGGATCAGCAATGATCTCATGGTATAGTAGGAAGCAGCAGTTAATGGCACTTAGTTCAACAGAGGCAAAGTACATGGCAATGAGTATGGCAAGTTATGAAGTAGTGTGGCTTCACAAGATACTTGCAAGATTATTTGATCTAGAGATGGGGCCAATAATGATTCACTATGACAATTAGAGTTGCATTAAGCTCTTTGAGAATCCTGTGTTTCATGGTCGGTCCAAGCACATCAAGATCAAATATTACTTCATCATGTTGAAATTCGAGTGCAATCTAGAATTTCTAAACATGATAATTACTTGTGATTGTTATATATGTCATTCATTTAGCATTTACTTCATTCAATTAGGTCATCAAGCAATTATACGAGTGCAATGCACAGAAAGACAAGAGACACCAGAAATTAGGCTAGTGGCTAGGGCAAAACCCAAAAGGGGAAAACCTAGCAATTCTTTCTTTACAGAATCATAGTCAACAAGAGAAATCCATGTCATAGCTAAATTGACCAATAACCCAAGTACCAAGTCAGCCTTCCTCATGTTTGTCCACAACACTATCTTTTGAATGCAACATGCTACTGAAATAACATGTCTAAGCAACTCTCACAACTGTAGAGGAATATAGCCTTCAGGAACTCGCATAGCCATAGAAAATATAGTATCGGATATCATAGAAGTATAGTGCCACAGTGAGATCCGATACCACAGAAAATATGTTGCCACAGTAAGCTCAGACACCATAGATATATGTTGCCACAATAAGCTCGGATACCACAAATATATGTTGCTATAGTAAGCTTGCATCATCACATAAGATTGTCCCTCAAATAATTCACATACCACAAAAGATAAGTACCTCAGACAGATCTGAATTTTGTCCTCCTCAAAAGAGATCTGAATTGTTTGAGAAATGGTGGAGAGTAGATGCCAATATATAGTTGTTTAAATGTCCAAAAAGGTGTGTTTCAACACTGAGCCAACTTGTCATCTAGAGGGCCGACTTGGTAGTCGGGATTTGACCAAAAGGTACATAAAAAATTAATTTTTCTTTTTCTTTCAAATCTCAAATAAATTTTGGTTGACTCTTTACAACATCATACATCATCAAGACCGAACCTAGTTATAGCTTCAACACTCCCTCTTAACTAGGGACGTATTCATAATGACTATCAACATGTTCTCAAGTTGAAGACTTCTATAAGAAAGGATTATCAAGATTAGGATAAGCATCATCATCAATATCATTACCAGCATCAACCATATTGCCATAACCCAGTTAGTACCCCTGACATATGGCACATATGCATCATTTTGTAAACAAGCTCACTCTAGAAAGAGATTAGAGCATGATGCCAAAACAAGCTCACTCTAGAAAGAGATTAGAGCATGATGCCAAAACAAGCTCACTCTAGAAAGAGATTAGAGCATGATGCCAAAACAAGCTCACTCTAGAAAGAGATCAGAGCATGATGCCAAAACAAGCTCACTCTAGAAAGAGATCAGACCACGATATTGGTTGGCTACACCCTCTAGGACCATTCTCTCTAATCCAAGTCAAAGTGACACGGGGATAACCTCCCTAATCAGGTCACTATACAAGACAGAGAGAATGATCGTCCTCTGCCGAACCATTTTTCCTATACAAGTCAAAGTGACACAAGGACTACAGTTGTAATCAAGGAACTATATAATGACACAGGAAAATGTTTGTCCACAGGACCATTCTTCCTAATCAGGTCAAAGTGACATAGGGACTACAACCCTAATCAGGTCATTATACAATGACATAGTAAGAATGTTAGTCCACCGGACCATTCTTCCTAATCAAGCATATGCACTTGACACAGGGATTAACTCCCTAGTCAGGTCAAAGTACATGACACAGGAAGAATGTCAGTCCATGATATTATCCAATCTTTCAAACCACTCTCCAGCCAAGGTCATAATGACACAAGGAGAACTTCTCCAACCAAGGTCAAGATGACACGGGGAGAATATTGGACCATTCTCCAACCAAGGACATGAAGACACAAGGAGAATGTCCATCTCATCAGCTCTCCCTCTCAATGAGAGAGGTAATCTCCACAAAGCCCAAGCTAAGTCTACAGTTGTATTTCTCAAAATTGTTAGTATTTGTAGCATCGGATGTGTTCTAGCCACGAAATTTTGTGGAGGGGCTAGAATACATGAGATCTCCAAAACCTAGAAATCGTTTATGAAAATTCCGCCTAGAAGTGTCTCAATTAGATTATTACCTTTTTTTTAAATATGATTAATTAATCAATATTAATTGAGATAAGTCATGAATCATCTAAAAACTCACACGGATCGACCTGAAAATTATCCTAGCCATTGATTAACTTTTAATCTTGATCGTTGGTGATCCAACAGTGGATTATAAAAGAAATTCGAAGTGGTGATGGAGATCATCTAGTGCAGATACTCAGTCGCCCACGCAGTTTGATTTTCTTAGTAGCAGCAGCTCAGCAGAGAAGATAGAGTTAGAGGGTGAATAGTAGGTGGAAGAGGAGAGCAGTAGCATTCCGAGAAAGAGTTTTTCAGTTCCCGAAAGAGTCGAAGGAAGGAAGGCTGAAATCTTCAGAGGGCCGGTGTAGGCTCTACGCAAAGGGTGATGCACGCAGCTTAGCGCAAAGGCTGAGGAAGCTATTTCAGAGGCAGAAAATCGTTGTGGGGTGAGAGAAAATTCTCACAATACTTTTGCCAGTATTTTCTTCAGATTAGATTACCAATTGGACATCTAAATTATTGTACTTAGAATTGCTACTGAAAATTAATTATAAAACCCTCATCTATTGCACCGGTTTTCCCAAGTTGGGTTTTTCTAGGGACAATTGTCCAAAAATAATTGTGTCAAATTTATTGTGTGTGCTAGAATTTCTCAGCTTCTGGTATTTTATTTTCCGCAGTATTTTTATGGCAAAAATTGCAGCTATGATTTTATTCGTTATTTGTCGTAGCAAATAAACTGCAAAATTAATTTGAGTTAGAAGAATAATTTCCAATAGCTGCAATAGATAAAATTTCACATGGTATTACAGCATAATTGATCAGTTGGGAAGCACAGAACCAGAGAAAGGAATTTCGTTGTTCAAAGGGAGCAACAGATCGAAATTCCCAAAGAAGCTACGCAGAGCCCAGAACACGCAGTTCGAATTTTCAATTAAAAGGAGGCAAGAAAATCGAATTGCCCAGATCAGTTATTCCAATAGTCAGTGGGAGCAGTTCCATCTTAGTTTTCCGCTGAGCAATATCTTGGTTGGACGCAGAGAGCTTTTGTTGCAGGCTGTAGAGCAAAATCCACGTCGGTAGGAAAAGAGGAATAACACATTTTTCATGTATAACCATGGACAGAAGTAACATTCAGGAGACTTCAAATTTGTCTTCCAAATTGGAAGACAAATTTGCTTGCTTAGCAAGATCAGCTTCACAGGGAGTCTGGAATATAGAAAGTGGAGAATCAGCTCACATGACAGGGTTTAGAGAATATTTCTCTAGCTACAAATAGGAGCAGATGGATTTCCATATTACTATGGGAAACAGAATGAAATATACTGCAGTAGGGAGAGGTGCCATAGATTTACGGGGGAAGTCAGTGTTGAAGAAAAGTGTAACTAGGTTCGATATTTGTAAATGTAATTTTGATCTTTGTACTTATCAAGAAAAAGAAATATTAATTCTGTAAATTATTCAAATGAGTTTCTTGCTCATTCCATAGGTCTAGGAAAGTCAAAGAATCAAAGTCATGTTAAAGAGCTCTTCTTGAGCATGAATATGGGTCAACCTAGTGTCAAGTAGCCCTCCAAGACAAGCACCATCGTCCAAAGAAGAAAACTACCAGCAAAATGATGAAGAGATCAGTTAAGTCAGCCTCAAAGTATATACAAATGACAATGTCGGCTCAATAAAAGAGACACATCAGTTCACATTGACATGTCAGCTCAATAAAAGAGACACATTAGTTCACATTGACATGACGACTTATTATGGAGGCATAACACCTATAAATAGGCAGCTAGCGTCACCACAGAAACATAGAATTTTGGATAAGTAGCTCTACAACTTTAGAGGTACAGGAACTCGGAATTCAGATGGGTACAGGACTATCTATCTTCGCATAAGGCTCAGACTTCGGATGGCATCACTCTAGCTTTAGATGAGTGCTACAGAAATAGTAACATTCTCAGCATAAGTATGATGATAAGGGTTTCGGTGCAAGAGGGGAACACTTTGTCTCATCATTCTAGACAATATCATCTTGGCATAGCAGTGATGAGAAGAATCTTAGAGATCCCACATCAGTCTACACAGTCTCGGCATAATTCGGAAAAGAAGGTCCTATAGTAACACTCTCTGCAGTCAAGATCATAAGCATGGATATGATCACAAGGTTACGATCACAACGAAGGAGCAGCAGTCATGACCTCGGTGGGCAAGGTGCAAACCTTAAGAAGATCTCGGTGGTACAATTAAGACCTCGAAGAAAGTGCAAAGATGTTGCAACAACAATGAAGATCTTGATGATGACCTCAGTGGTGCAGCAATGATGATTATCTCAACAGTGACAAAGAAGAAGATTGGTGTCTTGGTCTTGGAGTGGCATAACAAGTCAAGGGTCATGGTCTTGGTGTTCGTCAATTGGAATCTCTATAAGAAGAATTATGTGCGGGTTTTCCTCTCCAAGAGGGAGAGGTTTTGGCCCTGGCAGAATGCCAACATCTTGTGTTCTTGTCTTTTTGTTTTTGGTAGCTATTTGATGAAATAAGAAACACACATTCTAATAATGTCAAAGAGAAGATTGTTCTAATAAGAAAATAAAAAATGGCTCACAAATAGTTATCAAGTCAAGAAGAATCTCATTAACTACATGTTCCCTAGATTCTTCAACATGGTATCAGAGCTGAGGTGCTAAAGTCTAAGGAATGGCCGAAAAAAACATTCAAGGATCAAGTTTGCGTCTAAGCGAATCAAAAGATGAGTTTGACAAGATTTCAGTGCTGCATCTCATCTTCATATCAAGGAATAGTCTCGGATATCATAGTCTTGTTGGCAATCACAATGTCGGGTTCATACTACAAAACTCAAATCTATGTCACAAATGCTGAAAGTAACCATGATATTACAAAACCATAGATTGATCATCCTCTGCAATCTCGGGTTTGCAATTCTCAAGTGTACTTCACAGTCTCGGTACTTCCAATGATGAATGGCTCGATGTAACAACAAATGATACTTCACAATAATGCTACATGATCTTAGTACACAGCGATGCCTTATGTCATAGGCTCACAGTGATATTCTATACTACTACATGATTTAGGGATGCCACTACTACAAGAACAATAATAGTTTTAGATCTCCTCAAGAAGAATTCAAATTGGTGGCCTTATAATCTCACTTCGTGGTGTCAAGATCACTGAACCTCCTCAGTACAAATATCTCACGGTTCAATTTCTCATACTTACAATATATCATCATTTTGCAGCGTGCAGTCCTGATGACATCACAATATGCTGAGTGTTGCAGACTACCTCGGTAAAGTCACGGTTTGGAGATAATGTTGCTAAGCAAAACTAGTATAAATCTACTTGGGCTAAAGAAATGTTAGCTCTTCTATTCTGGGTGAGTAGTGCTAAGTCTCAATGCCATAAAGAGATGATCAATATCTACACACTGCTGCTAATACTCCACAGTCTATTTATGTGTCAACAATACAATACCATATATCAATAATCATAAAGACCTGATAAGGAGTCAAAGTGCCTTAGAAGTTAAGATGATGAAGTAGTTTCGAACATCCTAATAACATTTAGTTTGGAGCAGTTTTTGTCATGTTTGGTAATGGACAGTGCAAGGAGTCTTGGTAAGAGGTTTTCAATAATGCTCTAGCAAGAATCTCATTCAAAGAAGCATCAAGGTAAGGATCTCCTCTTCATGTGCCAGGTAAGTATCTTTCATGGTTATGATCTATCTTTGATTTAAATGACTTCACTGTACAAATCGATATGTTGGTCCTTGTATAAGGAGGATTGTCTTAGCCTTTATAGATAGGTGAAGTCATTGAAATAGGTCTCCTTTGAATTCATGAGAAGAAACTTTTAAAGTCCTCTCACATAGATAGGAGACTTAAAAGAAGCTGGAAGAAGAAAAGATGGTCCTTAAAGGACCATATCAAATAGAGGAGAAAAAGAAAATTCATGCTACTGGTTAGGATGGAAGGAGTTGAATGGATTCCATGATAAGAGGGAGTAGAATTCTTTAAGTTAGCATCTCTCTATAAAGTCTCTTTCTGGGCTCCTAGATCCTGCATAGAATGTGACTACAATATGTTATAGGATGTGGTGTAACATTATGGAAGTATTAGAAACAAGATCTCGTGACATCATCACGAGGGTGACTATGATCATGAGAATAAGTAAGATACCTCTATCAATAAGTTAGGGTTTCTATGAAAGAAGCAAGTTGTAGGAAAGAACTTTGCTGAGCTCAAACATTTGAAGAATGCTCATCATGCAACAAAAGGGAAACATCTGCTAGATAGGGATCTTTAAGATCCTCAAGATTCTTTGATGGAATCTTCACTAGAAGATTCACCGATCCAGGGATGAAGCAAGTGTTTCAATAGAAACTCCAACCTGTGGAGTTCATGGATAATGATATGATGACGTAAGAGCAGTTCAAGGGGTTGAAGGTCTCTCAATCAAGGAAGATGCTAAAAGAAGCCTGGACAAACTAAAGGTAAAATGAGGTATGTATACTTGTATTTAAGTTTTATGATGTCATGTCGTATGGTTGCAGACCAATACTTCTATATTGAGAAGCATGATCGAAGGAAAAGGATCTCCTCCTCTGAAAGGATGCTGAAAGACATAAGTCACATCTGATGAAATCAACATAATGTGTCCTCATATGAAATATGAGGTGGTTGACTACAATTACATAACTATGATTAGAAAACTCCCAAAGGCACCTGGGAATGGAATGCGTAAAGTAGGAAGAGATCGTGAGATATGCAACCCTGATGAAGGCAATCAACATCCAAAAAGATCAAGAAGTCTTGACTAGAAAATCTCTCGGAAATATATGAAGACTGATGGAAAAGATGTAGACACTTGACAATGGATATCTTTGGGAGATGTGTCAACATGAATGCAGGATGCTGATACCTACAGAAAGATGTCATGATGAAGAGCCACCTAGTAAGGTACAATTTGATTTAATGATATATTTGATTTCTTGAATAATATCTGGATAACTTCATGCAGGGCTACTTAGAAGTACAACTAGCATTCATGTGATGAATGGAAGAAGCATGATGAGAAAGAAGCAGTCATATGACGAAGGTTCCAGCTATGAAGAAGGCCATTTTCCATGAAGAAAGGAATGACATGACGAACTAAGAAGGAAACTGATCAATGACTGTTGCCCTACAAGAAAGAAGCTCAACTAACTTTCATGACATCATGGAGAAAAGTTGATCAAGTAGTTGAAGGACCCATGAAGAAGAAGTTACTGATGTATAGAAGAGTCCCTAGCTAAGACAGAGCTCTGACATGTCCCTGATCAAGAGGGAGCTTGGATTAGATCACCCCTGATTAAAAAGGAGTGACAATTGTGTTTTTCTATCTCATGTGTCATGCACTAGACTAGGACTAACAACTGTAAGTCTAGGTGAAGGCCATGAATGGAAATGTAGACACATGATAGACACAACATTCTTGTCTTCACCTGGGAAGAAAGAATGGAGGATTGGGTAATCATCTGGTATCCGATGCTCTTTTAGGATGTGTAGGGCTTCCAAGATAAGAGTAGGCAAGAGGACTAATATTCCTTGAGGGTTTGGAACCCAAGATAAGAATAGTCCTAGAAGGTCATACTCAGTGAACACTTGAGTGGGTATGTACCTTGAAAGACAATGATAAAGGTGTGTATAAATCATTGGTCTCGCCAACATTGTGCTTTGATCTTATGAGAGATAGAGCTGTTAGTCAAGGCCTTGCTATAAACAATGTTGGTTACTATGATGCTATAACAAATGGGTTACCAATCTGATTCTTCTTATGAGAAATTCTTCAGATTGAGAATGACCAAGTACCTTTGTAAATACCTCCCTAGTTAAGAGGGTGTGTTGAAGAAAGTGTAACTAGGTTCATTATTTGTCAATGTAATTTTGATCTTTGTACTTATCAAGAAAAAGAAATATTATTTTTGTAAATTATTCGAATGATTTTGTTTCTCATTCCATATGTCTAGGAAAGCCAAAGAATCAAAGTCATGTTAAAGAGCTCTTCTTGAACATGAATATGGGTCAACCTAGTGTCAAGTAGCCCTCCAGGACAAGCACCATCCTCCAAAGAAGAAGACTGCCAGCAAAACAGTGAAGAGATCAGTTAAGTCGGCCTCAAAGTATATACAAATGACATGTCAGTTCACATTGACGTGTCAGCTTATTATGGAGGCATAACACCTATAAATAGGCAGCTAGAGTCACCACAAAAACAGAGAATTTCGGATAAGTATCTCTGCAACTTCGGAGGTACAGGAACTCGAATTTAGGATGGGTACAGGACTGTCTATCTTCGCATAAGGCTCAAACTTCGGATGGCATCACTGTAGCTTCAGATGAGTGCTACAAAAATAGTAACATTCTCGGCATAAGTATGATGATAAGGGTTTCGGTGCAAGAGGGGAACACTCCGTCTCATCATTCTAGACAATATCATCTTGACATAGCAGTGATGACAAGAATCTTAGAGATCCCACGTTAGTCTACACAGTCTCGACATAATTCAGAAAAGAAGGTCCTATAGTAACACTCTCTGTAGTCATGATCATAAGCATAGATATGATCTCAATGGAGACTCTGTCAAGAGGTTATGATCACAACGAAGGAGCAGCAGTCATGACCTCGGTGGGCCTAGGTGCAGACCTTAAGAAGATCTCGGTAGTACAATTAAGACCTCGATGAAAGTGCAAAGATGTTGTAGCGACAGTGAAGATCTTGATGATGACCTCAGTGGTGCAACAATGATGATTATCTCAACAATGACAAAGAAGAGGATTGGTGTCTTGATCTTTGAGTGGCACAGTAGTCAAGGCTCATGGTCTTGTTGTTCGTCAATTGGAATCTCTATAAGAAGAATTATGTGCAGTTTTTCCTCTCCAAGAGGGAGAGGTTTTGGCCTTGGCAGTATGCCAACATCTTGTGTTCTTGTCTCTTTGTTTTGGTAGCTACTTGATGAAATAAGAAACACACACTCTAATAATGTCAAAGAGAAGGTTGTGCTAATAAGAAAATAAAAAATGCCTCACAAATAGTTATCAAGTCAAGAAGAATCTCATTAACTACATCTGCCCTAGATTCTTCAACTACAACAAATTGGGAAAGGAGAACATTGCTGCTTGATCAAAACGCACTTGGGGACAAGGAACCATAGTCAACAGTTGGAGCAGCTCGAGCTACAAAGCATGAGTGGGGATAAATGATCCAAATCTACTGAGGGCCGCAACATCACAACCAATAGGTTAGATTTGTAGAGGGAGCGACAAGGTCTGGTGTATGTGGCGCTACATGTTGAAAAATGTAACTAGTGTTGGCCTTCATAATTTATTTGAGTCATAATGCAATGTATTTGTCAAAAGAAAGAAAAAGGATTTTTATTGTAAAAGAAATTGACTTGTAGCTTCATGTTCCGAATTATCCACAGTTTCTAGTTCATTCTGCCGACGTTTCAAACCCCAAAGGGGGTCCATCATCAGGACAAATCAGATAGATAGAAAATGAATGAAAGATTATTGAGAGAAGGAGCCATGCGCCTTGGTATAAATAAACCAAAGAACCCTAATTTATAAGGGCCAACACATGATTTTTAAAATTTTTTATTCTATTAATTAATTATTTAATTGTTCATAATTAGGTCAGGTTTAATAAC
>APFE030606618.1:15353-38831 GCA_000404065.3 Pinus taeda
ATTAAATTAAATTAATTAATTTGCATTAATTAATTAATTAGTAAATTAATAAACCAAACCTTTATGCTTCCAAGGGTTCCGAGGGTTTTATTTGTCTGATGAGGGGAAGCCAATTTCCATTGATTTCACTCCCATTGTCCCTGTTGAGGTTCCGCGGAAATTTCATAATTTCAATGGCCTCCCTGATTTTTCTTTTATGATAATTGTCCTCTCTTGCAATTACCTTGGCGTCTTCCAAGCGCATATGATGCTTGGTCTTGGATGAGTGCTCTGCAAGGCCTGATGTACGGGATCTTTCATTCCTTATGTCAGCCGCGTGCTCTTTTAGCCTTGTTTTCAGAGACTGACATAAGGAATGAAAGATCCCGTACATCAGCCCTTGCAGAGCACTCATCCAAGACCAAGCATCATATGTGCTTGGAAGACGCCAAGGTAATTGCAAAAGAGGACAATTATCATAAAAGAAAAATCAGGGAGGCCATTGAAATTATGAAATTTCCGCGGAACCTCAACAGGGACAATGGGAGTGAAATCAGTGGAAACTGGCTTCCCCTGATCAGACAAATAAAACCCTCGGAACCCTTGGAAGCATAAAGGTTTGGTTTATTAATTTACTAATTAATTAATTAATGCAAATTAATTAATTTAATTTAATTTAATTAAATTAAATTAATTAAATTAAATTAAATTAATATTTAATTCTTAACAAAAATAAATAATATAAATTAAAATAAATAAAGATGTGATTAATCATATAGGATTAGTAATAACTAGGAAATCAACTTTGGTTATGAAATTAATTTATAATCTAAAATAATTATTAAATAAAAAATAAAAATAATATAAAATAAAAGTAAAATAAAATAAAACAATTTTTTTTTTGGTTTTAATCAATTAGGGTTTTCAAAATTAATTTAATTTAATTAATTATATTAGAAAAGAGGGAGGAATATAAATTTAATATTAATCAAATAAATAAATTAATTAATAATTTAACTAAAAGATTAGAGCCCTTATATTATAATTGAAATTCTATTTTAAGTAAAAATTTTAGTTAGATTTTAATTAGATTTTCTACCATGGTATCAAAGCTAAGGTAAAGAAGGAAAGAAAAAGGCAGCTTGAAGATCTATTAAAAGGGGTCAAAGAGAAAGGATCATATAAGAAGAGGAAGGCCTACTATCTATATCAAGAAAAGAAGACATGACAATGAACACTGAAAATAAGCTAGAAGCAGCCTCCAACTATAAATCATGGAAGAAGAGGATAGATCTCATCCTTGCTGAGCACAAAGTATTGGATTTTGTTCTAGGAAAAGTTGCCAAACCAACAAATGATGCAGAAAGGAAACGTATAAGGAAATAGACATCTTGGCCATGAATGTAATAATGGATGTAGTAAAAGACAATTTAATCCCCTACATATCCAACATAGATACTGCTCAAGGGATGTATGAAACTCTCTCCAAACTATTCACCATCAACTTTCAAGAACATTGGACATATAGCCAATCTCAAGAATGAACTAAGAACAATGAAGATGACAAAATATGATATTGTTTCTTCATATTTTGTGAGGATCTCTCGAATAAGAGATGAACTACCAGCGATTGATGAAGCTATACCAGAAAAGGAACTTGTAATTGCTGCACTATTAGGTCTACCAAAATCATGTAGCTCTTTTGCATCAGGTATTAGTAGTTGGAAGGACACACCATTCTTTGAAGAAATGTGGAATGCTTGTAGTCAAGAAGAAGCTCACATTTCTTTAGAAAATAATGAGCAGGAAGAAGTTGAGGACAACACCTCCAATGCATACTCTACTAATTAGAAGAAGGGAGGATACAATAAATTCAAAGGACCAAAGAAGAAGGTTGATCTATCAAAGATTGAATGCGACAATTGTCATAAGATGGGACATTACAAGAGTTCAATGTCCTGAAAATCCAAGGAATAAAAGGAGAGAAAGAGAACATGCAAATGGTGCTGATGAAGCTCTACCAAAGAAGAATAAGGCCGAAAAATACGAAGTCATAGACTTATTTAAATTTTCTAAAGTCTCTTAGGAATGTTATTCCTTGCATATCCTTCTACTTTAAGTTTTGCAATGTGTTCTTCTATGTTTTGATTTCTAGAGTTCGTAGATCCAATATATCTTGTTAAAATATTTTGAATTGTTTTGGTAAGTTGTAGATATCCTTTAGAAAGATTGAATTAAGAGGGAGCCTTCACCATTTTACCAAACGATAAGTATATTATTCTTTGTTTCCTCTTTCATGTTTGATTTCCTCCACACACCTAGATTTATATGTATTACATATGCATAATCATTTCTTTCTATTTTCCTTAGATGGAAAGTTTGCAGGAATGCATAAGGGTTATGGAGGAACCTTCAAAGAAAGACTTAAAAGTAAGCATGTTGCTGAAGAAACTTTATATGGTTTGTTAAAGAACAACTCAAGGTATGTTTGATTTGATTTAACTTGTTGTAGAAAAAGGAATGGATATTCTTCATTTTGAAATTTGCTTCATATTAGTAACTCTCTCATGTGTAGGGTTTTGAATCATAAGGATTCTTTTTTGGGTGATTTATCTTTAGATTGAATCTACCCTTATTACTCTACCTCTTGTTGTTTGCTCATTTTGACGAAAACCTTACCTTTAGGGTTGACTATAAACCCTAGCCTTTCAATGCTTAGGGTATGCTAATGATGAAACCCTAACCTCTTTAGGGTTTATTGATAAAGTTTAGATCTCTTGCTGAAATCCTGCTCTCTTAATAGGAATGTTATGGTAAAACCTTAGCCGTTTAGGGTTTGTTGTTGATGTCTATAAACCCTAGTTTTTCTTAGGGTTTGGTATATTAGGGATTATGACTAAACCCTTATAATAGTCAATATAAAATCGTAGAAATGGATATTTGTGTATATTCTTCGGTATGATCGAAACCCTAGCCTGGTCAAAATTGTTATCTAATTTTGGAATTTGATGTTTGCATATAGGGTTTACAACTTAGAAAGAAATTGATATAAGGAAATAACAATGAAATCCTAGAGATGAAACGCTGGTATGCTAACTTAATTGTTGATATTCATGTTTTAGTTTTTGAAATCTAGGGTTTGAAACAAAACCCTAGTAGAGATTGATATTCTAAGGCATGATAGTGAAACCCTAGAAATATATTGTTTTCGATTATTGATATGATTTAATTTTGATGATGAAATCTAGGGTTTGCAACAAGCCCTAGTAGATTTTGACATGTAATTCTAAAAGCGCATTGTTGAAACTTTATGATTAGATTGATATTTTGATTGAGTTGCTGATATCTAAGGCTTTATGTCTCGTAGATGGAGTATATGGTTTATGACAAAACCCTAGCAAGTTGTTGAAGTCTAGTATATAAAAGATGTGACCCTTGCTAATTATGAACCTAACTAGGTTTAGGTATTTGATGTCTAAAGCTTGAATGTTTTGATGCTTCCATTGTAATAACATGATTTTGATATAGTTGACTTCATGCTTATGTGTATTTGTATTTGGTTGTACTTGTTATTAAAGTTTTGCAGGTACATAATCTTCAAGATGTTGAAGATGTTCATAATTGAAGATGATAATAATAATGATCATGATGAAGGAAGCTATAAGAATGATGATGATATTGATGACCTTGATGACATGAAGCCTTGAAAGGTTAAAGTCTCTCCAATGCTATAAAAGAAGGAAATTATTGAGTTGAGAGGGAGCTTAGATAGAAGAAAGGGTATATCTCCCCAGTTAAGAGGGAGGACATATTATGACATTCATAGTAAATACCTTGAAGAAAGAATGAAACTTAAGAATGAATGAACATACTACAGATAGATTTGCAAACAAAAGAGTTGAGAAGTACTGAAGCTGTATTTGGTGCTACTGAAAGAAGAAAGAAAACTTCCAACAAGTTGTATTTGGATAACTTGATGATCATCTAAGTAACATTAGAATGATTAAGGACCCCGAAGGTTTGTGTTTACTTGTATATATATTTTAAGGTTTATTACTGATTGGGGTTGTGATTGTGTAGGATCTTTCCGTAAAAATGGTGAACGTTTGAAGCATGCTTGGATTGGTGGATATATATCTGATTGAGTTGATTAGGAAAGATAAAGCATCTTGGGGCGACAAGATGGTTGGGAGGACATTTGGCCGGCCTATGTGTTGATGTCTAGATCCAGAAGTAGGGAGGGTGGCACTGGTCATAGAGCTCTGACCTTGGATACACACCTAGATCCCTGGGTTGGTGTTAGAGCATAAGCTTGATGGTACTTATAGAGGCTGAAGCTTAGAACACACCTTAGTCCCACTCGGTTAGATAGCCTGGTCAGGTATCTAACCTATAGCACTGCATGTGCTGTGACTCTTCATAGAGCACATCATTTTGAGATCTTCCATGTAGCTATGTATTTATGTAATTATGAATGCCTCGCTAGTTAAGAGGGAGTATTGAAAAATGTAACTAGTATCAGTCTTCATTATTGTATTTGAGTCATAATGTAATGTTTTGGTCAAAATAAAGAAAAAGGAATTTCATTGTAAAGGAAATTGACTTACTAAAGCATGGGTTTCATGCTTGGGTCAATGATTTTTAGGTCAAAGCCTCCATTGTAGGCTTTTAGGGTTTATGTCAAGAGTCCTTGTCTTTGTCACCATGCAAAAGAACCTTCTTGGGCTTTATCTATCAAGAAATAAATTTATTTTGATATAAATTAGGTCTTATAGTCCTCTAGCAAGTCGGCCTCAACCTGGACAAGTCGGCCTAATTGGGACGCAAAATCCATTATATAAAGGCAACAACTCGACCTCATTTGGAGCATATCACAAACAAGTTCGATTTGCAGTAGTTGGAGAAAAAAGAGAGAGCGATATCCTTAAGAAGGAAAACCTAGCGAAGGAGAAGGAAGTCTTTGTCAAGCAAAAGAAGTTGAATTTTCTTTCTCTACTACCACGCGTGCAAAGTTTCTGGGTTGTTGGGGAGGCTGAAATTTCAGAACTGTAGTAGGGACGAAATTCTGGAAGCTGGGTGCCAAAATTTTTGTGTTATTGTTGGGTTGAAGCTGGGAGGCAAGAGGAAACTACTGAAGTTTGTAGAATCATCTTCGAACGTTGACTTGGTGGAAGAGGAAGGCTTTTGATTACGTCTAAGGTCTTTGTTTATCTCCACTTGATTTGAATGTATTAGTGGAAGAGTTTTACTAGGTTTTCCCCAATAGAGGGGTTTTAGCCCTGGCTGAGTGCCTAAATTTGGTGTTGTTGATCATCATGTTTTGATTTGATGATTACTTGATGAAAGAAAATAAAAGGAGAACATAAAGAAATTTAATATGACTACAAGAATATCACACGTAATTATCAACATAATAGAATCTTTCTGCTTTTTTGATTTTCTAACACCACATAGTAGTGTGAAGGATCTTGCTATAAATAGAGTGATGCGTCAGGCATGATTGACTAGCTGCAGGATGTTGTGGCCAATTAAATTTTGGGTATTGGATTTGTTGCAACAAGCATGAGCCGACAGTCATTGGCTAAGTTGATAGTAGCCAATAGTAGGTACTAAGTACAATACCAACAAACAATAAGATTGGCGGGGGTCAACCCTCAGAGGGAGAGAGGGAGACTTTTCTAGTTGGGGGATTGGTAATGGATTTTATTGGGCGTCTCAAAGTATTAAGATAATCCCACAAGGAATATCTTTGCAGATCTATAACCAGTAACATTCTTTTGGGTGCTAGAAAGACTTCGCACAGGGGTCACAAGAAGAGGCAGAGCATTTGTGCTAGAAGGACTTATCATAGGAGCAATTGTGAGAAGCATTGCAATGATAGAGAACAAGGAGTGAGAGGCTTCAAAGGATGAGAAACTCAGAGGGTGTCAACCTTTAGGCTTAGGAGGGGAGGAGTAGTCAATAGACTCTTCTTAGTCTATCAAGAAGGTCTCTTGGTACTAGATGACCTCACAGGATGTTTAGGAGTAAGAGGCTTCTAGGAACAACGCCAAGTGGAGTTGGATTTGAGGATGTTTCTAAACTAGGTGGCAAAGAAGGCTTCCAGTCTAGAGGGAGTAACGAAGGTAGCAGATATAGGTCCAAAATTGAAGACATTTCCAAGGGGCAGAAAGACATTCCTTGTCATGTAAGAGGGAGTGTTGATGTTTGTAGCTCGGGAAGGTACTTCTAGACATGCCTGAGTGTCTAGGCGTGCAGGCACTGCCCACATGTTCTCTCTAGGATACTTGCTCTAGGTTGAGCAAGTTGCTTTGTAACTTAGGAAAAACACATAAGTATTATGTTGGCTCATTGAGCTAATGTAAACTTAGGAAAAGTAAAGAAATTTACTTTAGTGTTTTTGTTCTAATCTCAACCATTGATCTCAAGTGAGGCAAGATCTAATCTTGGTTGTTAATCACTTTGGACATTAGGGCTAGTGATTTAGCTCAATGCAAAGTTGTAAAAGCAAGGATGGGGAGAGGGAGAAGACACACCATATAGCGACACTAGCCTCAGGAGGAGGAGTGTGATACTCTAGAGTGTCGGGTCCAAGGAAGTACAGGAGGGATCCTGGAGATCTAAATTTTCTAAGAAGATGAAGCACTAATCTCTTGTATCAGATCCAAGGCATTCATATATTTGTATTTTCTTAGTTGGGCCATTTTCCTAGGACAGGATCCCAAGTAAGCTCCGAGGTTATTTTAATGAAGAATTGTGATTGGGTAGAAATCTGTATAATTGTGATTGAGATAGGTTGTGCTTCTATGAAAGTTTAAATGTGTTAATGAACCTAGTTGTGCATTTAATCACTAGATCTATTAACTCTGCGAGGAATTAAGTGTTAGGTGCTAGGTTTGCAGGAAAATTAACAAACTGGAAATGAAAGGCGAGAAATTTGGAGGGATACCACTATGCCTTCTTTAGCCACAATTCCTTTTCTCACCTTAAACATTGAATATCCTATGCCCAAAGATGTCTTTCTACATTAAGCACTTCTTGGGGTTGTTGATGACATTATCGTTCATTCAGAGAAAAACTATAAAAAGTCAAAAGCAAAAACATAGAAATTGGAAATGAAAGGTGCCAAATTTAGAGGGAGACTACTATGTCTTCTTTAGACACCATTCCTTCTCTCACCTCAAACATTGGAGAGCCTGTGCCCAAAGTTGTCTTTCTACATTAAGAACTTCTTGGAGTTGTGGATGGCATTATCATCAACCACTCATACACACGTAGACATTGGATGCATTGACTTAGGATTACTTTGGGCTAGTTCCAGGTTAGATCTCACAGAGTTTGGGTGGAAATTAATCACTATATTCCATGATTAGATTGGATTTCCGATTTTCTAGTTGTACTATGTACAAAATCTCTCTGATCTCATAATCAAAGATGCCTATCCCTCTTCATTAGGGAGATATGCAGCCACAAATCTATGCTCTTGCAAACCCGACCGTGCCATGGGACCACTAGGAAGAGTACCTCATACTTTCATGTTGCTTCATTAGCTTAGGGCAACTAGAGATAGGAAGATTTCTAGAGTACTTAGACTAGGGAGTGCTGAGACCTCGGGTCTCCCTGCGACCTCCCTCTAGGGAGTTCGACTAATATCATTGAGGTTGGATCGAAGGTGTCAGACCAGTCATTAGACCACACATCATCATAGTGACATATTGACCAACTTGAGAGAGGTAGTGCATGGTGTTTCCTGGTTGTTAGAGCACCACCCAACCCTAGTTGAGTAGCTAGAGAACTATCTAGAGTTTCTTTCCTTCAAACTTGGATTAAAGGAGAGGAGGGCTACCTGCTCCAATGTTCACCTAGGACCATACAATCAAATCCCACCATGGTGCCCAAGTACTCTAATAGTGACCTAGTACCCCAATTGCCCCCTTTGCGCTTAGTCATTAGGCGTTGGAGATCTTTACATCATCCTCAAATATCCCCCTTGCCCCCCCATTGTGTTGCTATATATGTATCTTTTGGTGTTGGCTAGACCTAGTGATTAGCTTAGTTAGATACTTATCTATGCTGTACTTTTTCTTTAGCTATTATTATCTTTTCTTTTGAGATTATCTAGGAGTTGCTTTTGCACTCTCACAATGTACTCACACTTATGTATTTTCAGTCCCATTGACCTACTTTTTGTGATCATTTGTTTGACATTAATAAAATTATCTTATCTTATCTAGTGGCTTCGCTACCCCAACTGCTCTTGATGATTTAGAGCCTTTTGATGTACAAGTTGGCCACACAAACACCAAGAATAAAACTTGTGGTCCTGTTCTAATTTTCTTTTTAGATGCTGAATTTTGTGAAACATTTTAATGTTATTTTTCATGGACGTGTTTCTAAATTTTGAACAAGATGTAATTTTTTTGAAATATATGTTTATTGGCAGGTGATTTTCATTTTTCTCATGTGCTTAATGAGTGTATTGAATTTTGTTGTATATATATTTTTTAATTTTATAGTTTTTCAAACTTAATGACGAATTTTACCACCAAAATTTTGATTGTTGAATTTCAAGATAGCTGAACTCAAACACGATCTTGAACCAGATGACTTAGTGTGCTGCCGAGTAGCTCTAATATCTATAGATGTTTATTTAACCAATATCTACCCTTTGTAATAGATATTATATTTGTTTATCAGCCCCATTGATGACTTTTTGGCCAGGAATTAGACATTAATATGGTTTAATTCTTTCATCAACCTAGTGATGAGTAAAATTAATGTTTTTCGTAATTTTACCATCTTTTTGTATTTATTTATCTGACAGACAATTGTTTTTATCACAGGCTTTGATGTTGATACACAGATTCTTTGGTGCTTCCCTTGTTCTTTTCTTTGTGCTGTACTCTGGCTTGTCAATTACATCATCTCCTTACTTTGCTACGGTGAGACTGATGAGTTAATGGGCCACAATACATGTTTTGTTTACATTGGTTCATTGCTTTCATACGTATTATAGCTTGTTACCCTCAGAGGCTCCATTATCTAGCTCTATATTTGAAATTAAAATAGATGTACTGCTATTCAGGATTCATTGAAATTAAAATAGATGTACTGCTATTTAGGATTCATTGAAATTGGCCTTTCTACAAGACGCCACAGAAGAGATCGATGCACCAGAGAGAAAATCAATAGATAGTAGAGGTTTGGAGGATCTTGGATGGTATTATATTTCATTGAGAATCAGCTTATACCTCTGGGTAAATTTTAATTTAAAGTAATGCCATTCATTAAGGAGAGCATTTTTCACATGCCGGGATTATTTCTTTCTCATAGTTTTGGCAAGACACTTCATTGCATCTTATCTAAGGCTGACTGGAACCTTATCCTTTCTGTTTTAGGTTTCACTTATGAATCTTTTCACCATCTCAGCCACATGGGCACGGGTAATAGATTTGACAAACAGTGAGGTATGTTTAACATACGCACAAAACTTTCCTTGAGTAATCGAGCTAATGACATCAGCGATCATCATATTCAAATTTAGTTATTGATTATGTTGTTTTACATTCAGTCAAACTCTTTATCCTTCAATGATACGGCAAATTTTTTGCTTATTGAAGTGATGACATCATCATCTCTGATTTTAGTTGCTGATCATGTTCTAACTTCTTATACATTCAGTCAGGTTCTAGATTGTTTGGGTTTGTCGGTGCTGGTGCTACTCTAGGACAACTTTGTGGATCGTTGCTTGCAGTTGCAATGGCCAGATTAGGACCTTGTACAGATCGTTCTTTTTCTTTGACTAGCCTTTCAAGAATATAATAATCTTTTGTCCTGTTAAAGCTTATTCTCGTAGATAATGACACAACTTTTGGTTGTGCTACAGTTTTGCTCCTTTTCTCTGCTCTGCTAATGGAGTTGGCCGCTCGCTTTTCTGTTGGTATTGGTCAGGATGAATATCATGAATCTCAAGAATTATCTATACGAAGGTCAGTTCTCTTTTGGAAAGCTTTGTGGCTTTAGAAAATATCCTCTCAGTCAGGATTATCCCATAGCCTGTCATTGTCTTTCAATCAAGAGAGTATTTATGTCGGTGTTCGTGATTTATTTAATTTTATGTTATTATCTATGATTTTATATCAAATGTGTCATCTGATGTATCATCAGTTATAATATTCTTACAATAGTCTTGTTAGCTGTAACATGATCACATGCTCTACTTTGTCTTCTAGTGACTTAGACATGGTATGTGGAATTACTATTTTATGCTGTTGTACTTTATTACTTTTTGAGTGAATCACAAGCTAAGTCACAAGGTTATTTTTACGAATATGGCATTAGGAAATCCTCAAGATTACATGAATTGTGGGTGTGGATTGGAATCAATGTATTGCATTATTGAATTTGAATTTGAATTTGATATATATCTATATATATATATACCTTGATGTCTCCCTATCCCCCCTGAATTTCCCTAAAATTTGGGGGTGCTCCCACACATCCCCACTGTGCTTCTTCTCGTTCCCGTGTCTCCCCATCTTGGAGACTTGGTGGAACATTTAAAATTTGTGCTTTATCTCTGAGAGCTCCATTGGAGTGGGACAAACTCTAGTAACTTCTGCTATAAATCCATTGGCCACCTTGTCTTTGTTTGGGGCATTCCTTTTACCCTCATATTTTGTCAAGTAATGCTCATCATACTATTCTGGGTTCAATGCATAGGCTAAAGATTGGAAATGGGAATTGTATTTGTTCCATCTACTAATAGTTATGCCCTTAATGTTGCCATCAATGCTATCATGATTCATAACCGGATCAGAACTGGTTGAACAGGCCGGTTGAACTGGCTTCAGGGTGTTTCTGGTAGTACTGTGATGGGTGGTGAGACCACTCGAAATGTAGGACATCAGTAAATTCGCGCACAACATATATCCAAAAACTTATATCAATAGTATTGTGATTTCAAACTGGAAATGACAATTTCCATGGCTCCGATTGGTTCTGTACAAGAGCCATATGGAATCTGTTCTCTTATTTCCCCTGAAAAATAGAAAAACATGTTGGAAAATGTATTTAGTTTCGGTCTTCATAATTGTCAATGTACTCAAATCATTATGTATATCTTATGTTACAAGAAAAAGAAGAAACAAAAATATTATTTTTAAGCATGGGTTTTATGCTCCATTTTGATGGTCTTCTAGGGCAAGCATGTTCATCACGCTTCTAGGCCCTAGGGTAAGTCATGTCAAAATAATATTTTTCTTGAGTCGAGAGTCATTTTATTTGTATAAGACCCTATTGGGCAAGTTGTAACATGTAAAAGATATTAATTTTGAGTCTAGAAAGTCCTAGGAACCTCCAAGCACAAGTCGGCCCTAGCAGTGACAAGTTGGCGTAGAAGAGGCTATTCAACCTCATCGAATGGCTATAAATACAGGTAACTTTGACCTCATTTGATAACCTATTCGATCTCTCTCATTAGGAAGTTCGATCTAAAGCAAGAAGCATCAAGGAAGCAAGAGCGAAGGTCTAGAAAGCAAGTAGAACTCAAGAATAAAGAAGAAAGTATGTTTTTGGGCCTTGTTCTCTCGCACGTGTGAAATTAGGGCTTCTACAGCTTCAAGGAAGGCCGAAAATTGCAGGTCCAAGTTGTAGGAGGCTGAATTGCAGATCCAAGTTGCAGGAGAGACGAATACTTTGATTTGGCCTAGTTTGACTTTGGATACCTTGGCCTGTTTGAAGGAAGTCTTGTTGAAGAGTTGACATGTGCCAAACTTAGGATTTTCTGCAACTACTACAGGGCCGAAGTTGCAAGTCGAAGCTGGTGGCCAAAGTTGACGCAGGAAGCTGGTTGAAGTAAGATTAACTCTTGTTGTCTTTGTTGATCTCTAACCTAATTGGAAGGGCTTCTTGGGGGGTTGACTTTGTGCTTGGAGGAGGACTTGGTCTAGGGTTTTGGGTCTTGGTTTTCTCGTTTGAAGTAGATTCTATAAGAAGAGAAGAGATTATTGGGTTTTTCCCCTTGGAGGGGTTTTTCCCTAGCTTGGAGCCTAATTTCTGTGTCCATTGTATTTATTGTTTTTGCTCTTAATAATTGTTTGATGAAAAGATCTAATAAAGAAACACAAGAAGATAAATAAAGTTCACAAGCAATTATTAAAGCTAAGGAGAATTTGAATTAATATTTCCCCTCCTGCATTCTCCAACATGGTATCAGAGCTAAGGTGAACAAGAGAAGACATCTGGAAGATTGTCTTGAAGGGTTTGCTTGCAGAAGGACACAAGGAAAAAAGAAGAAGACCCATTGACCTAGAAGAAAGAGAACTACATCAAGCCTTCATTGAAGAAGACCTCATCATCAAGCCCTCATTGAAGGAAGGAAGGACAAGTTCTTATTGAAGTTTCTCTAGTGCATCATTTTGAAGAAGAAGAAGCATCAAGGAATCTTGGGATCATCACTCACTCTTTGAAGTTGTTCAAAGACACCATTGTTGAAGGCATCCTAGAAATCATCATTCTAGGGCATCATTGAAGTCTCCTTGAAGACATAGTTGGGGACATCCTCAAGAAGGAGAGGGCTGAAGTCTTAGTTCACAAGTAAGTGTCATATTGTTTTCTATGTCTCAATCTACAAATCATATGGCTACGTTTTGCAAGGAAAGAAACAAGCTCGTTGGATCAACAAATTTCCTAGCATGGAAGAAGAGGATTGACTTAGCACTCACAGAAAATGAAGTCATGGAATATGTTCTTGTTGAAGTTTCTGAACCAAGCAAAGATAAGACTCAAGAATTAGCAAAATACAAGAAGGGATAAGTGAGGGCACAAAGGACCATTGTTGAATCCATTAAAGATCATCTTGTTCCCTTTGTTGTTAATTTGAAGACATCCAAGGCTATGTATGATAAGTTGGTAAAGTTGTACTCTATAAGTACATAAGGTCAAAAGATTTCCTTAAGGAATCAACTATATAGAATAAGGAAATCAAAGGATGAAGACAGGGCTAGCTATCTTATGAAGATCTCACAAATAAGAGACCAATTGCAAGGGCTTGGGGAAACTATTTCTGACTCTGAAATGACCATTTGTGTATTAAATGCTTTGCCACCTGATTGGAGTAGTTTTGCAACTAGTATCTACTCTAAGAAGTCATGGAATATGTTCTTGTTGAAGTTGCTGAACCAAGCAAAGATAAGACTCAAGAATTAGTAAAATACAAGAAGGGAGAAGTGAGGGCACAAAGAACCATTGTTGAATCCATTAAAGATCATCTTGTTCCCTTTGTTGTTGATTTGAAGACATCCAAGGCTATGTATGATAAGTTGGTAAAGTTGTACTCTATAAGTACATTAGGTCAAAAGATTTCCTTAAGGAATCAACTATATAGAATATAAGGAAATCAAAGGATGAAGACGGGGCTACCTATCTTATGAAGATCTCACAAATAAGAGACCAATTGCAGGGAGAAGATCCCAAAGATCTCTACTGCTGAAGGAAGTCTCATCTCTATCAGGTTCTTTATAAATTTTGTCTTTCTTTTATTAAGTAGAAAGTAGAGTAGCATGGACTGTTGTATACTCTAGAAGAGTCTTGTTTTGGTGTCATAGATAGAAACATGTGATAGTAGATGAATTAGAGTCTACTTGACTAAATTTCTTTAATATGAATCATCTAGTTTTTCAAGAATGAGAAGATTGGGAGCATATTGCATATTATTGTTCACTCGAGCATTTTCTAACATCATGTTAGAGGTAGTCATTTTGCAAAGATGGATCATCAAAATCCTATAAGAACCATCATTATGAAAGGTTCTTGGAAGGAGCATTATGGCATGACTAGTATATATTTCATCTAGTATGGAAACAATACTCTTGAAGAATGAAGGAATGCAGATGACCAAGTTGCAGTGTGAAGGGCATAATGAAAGTCTTTGTACTCCTGGGAAAAGAAACCTATAAGAAACAAGCTCATTCAAGAAAGATGGCTATACGATTGTATGGAAGTAAAGTTATGCATGTTTTAGGTAACTCTTCTCTAGGGTAAGGTTCATATCTACAAGAATCTTGCAGAAAGAGTTGGATATAAAAGTGTGCTCATATGGGTGCATGCTGCTCGAAAAAAGAAATTTGACATGTTTTCAAATGGATGCGGATTAAGACTCTCTCACAAGATTAAAAGACATAAATATAACAATGTTGATCAACATCAAGTATAGTCTCCGGAAGAAAGAAAAGGAGTGAAAAATACCAAGGAAGATATTACAACTTGGTAATTAGGCTCAATCCATGGGCATTTTGATTAAAATGAATGCATGGAGAAATATTGGTATGGATTTGGATCATGCGAAAGGATGTTGATCTAGAAGAACTCAAGCAAGCTGATGCTTTGATGAGAAGGCCATCATGACAAGGTAAGTCTGATATTTAATATTTTGATATTGGTTATCTGGTTAACATATTGTTTTGCTACCTGGAAGGATATTGTAGGAATGCATGATGACAATTGAGGCAAGGTCAACTGTGGGTACTGAACTCAATTGAAAGAACATATGAATTGAGTATATGGTTTTGGCAATTATGAAGTCAAGGTGTTCACATCATCACCTTGGGATTGGAAGGTAGCAACATGGGAGGATAACCTGAGGTTCATAATGATCATTTTCACGGGGAGCTATGTTTAAATCTATTTTGGAAGGCTGAATACAATGATTTCATTGATGATGACTAAAGGAAAGTGATTGATGGCATGAAACCTTGTCACCTGAAAGCATGAAACTCTTTATGATGAGATACAAAGGAAGGAGATCTGCAACTATCTCCATGATGAACTGGTAGCTGATACATTTATGAAGACAAGCTAACGAGCTTGTGTTTATGACTTCCCAGTTGAAAGGAAGTCATGAATATCCTCTATATTTGAGAGGGAGTAAAACGAGTCTCCTTGAATGTATGAAAAAGGTGCAAGGATCATTCCCTAATCAAGAGGGAATGACGATCTCCTCTTTGATTGAAAGGGAGTGATAGTGGACATCACATTTGTATCCTCTTCTTCACGTGTCATGCATGTTGATTTGGGATAGCATTGGATGTGCTCTAGCCATGAAAATTGGCAGAGCGACTAAAGCACATGAGATCTCCAAGACCCATAAATGGTTTGGGCACATTCTAACTGGGTTGAGGGATATTAAAATAATTAATATTTTTAACGGAGTTCCTAAGTCTAAACTTAGAAAAAATAAAATATTAATGGGTATTAATATAAAAATGGGTTAGAAGGTTCCAAAAGTCATGGATCAAGCCAAATCTAATCTTAGCCATTGATTAGAGATTTAATCTCAGCTGTTGAAGGACCAACAGGAAAAGTATAAGAAGAGGCTTGAGGGTCAGTGGGAGAACACACTGAGGGAGACCAGTCAATTTGATTTCTAGAGCGGGGTAAGCTGAGAAATTCGAACTAGTGGTATGGAGAGTAGCAAGAGGCAGCTGGTATGGAACAGAGAGTCGGGAATAGCACCAGAAGACTAGCATAAAGGTTGGAGAGGCAGACGCAGAGGCAGTAGACTGCACAGTCACTGGAGGGCCTACGTGGGTGACGCAGAGAGGTAGGAGTTGATGTAGAGGGTTTGGGAGCTGCGCAGAGGCCAGCAAGCCTAACGCTGAGACTAAGAGAAGTGCTGGAGAATTTTTCTCTATTGGGTAAGCTAGTTTGGCACCCAATTGTACTAAAAAATTGCTGAATAAAAAATCCTCCTCTGCTGCACTGGTTTTCCCACATTGGGTTTTTCCGGGGATAATTGTCCAAAATATCTGTGGTGATGTGTTGATTCTTGTGCATGTGTTTGTTTCTGTTTGCATCATCAGAGGTATGGTATATAGACAGTGGAGCCTCTTGACATATGATGGGAATTTGGGAATGTTTCTCAGATTATCAGGAGGAGAGGATGAACTTTCAGATCACCATGGGGAACAAGGCAAAGTGTACTCCATAGGGAGGGGTACCATAGTTTTTCAAACAGAAACCGAAGAGCAGTTCTGTGCTACCAATGTGCAGCATGTACTAGGATTTGGGATGAACTTACTTTTCGTGTCGCAACTTCAAGGCAAAGGCTATGGCATTTTCTTCATCAAGGAGAAGGTATACGTCATACACTTGAGATGGAAAAAAAAGGTGCAGATCGGGATCAAAAGTAACAGGTTCTACAAAGTACAACTAGAATCACCAATGGCACTAATAGGCAGTCATGGAGACATGGATTTGAACGAACTATGATACAGAAGAATGTCACATTTGCACCATGGGGCTCTGAGAATTCTCAGGAACACTATAACAGGAGTTCCAGATCTTAGTACGGAACGAGATGATATATGCAGAGGATGTGCTCTGGGAAAGTATGCTAAAGAAACATTTCCTAGAAGTAAAAACAGGGCCAAGAGTGTACTAGAATTGATACACTTAGATATCTATGGACCTATGTCCACTAAAGCTCTTAGTGGTGCTGAGTACTTCGTCACCTTCATTGATGACCACTCAAGGAAAACTTGGATTTATTTTCTGAAAACCATGGACGAGGTTTTTTGTCGATTCAAAGAGTTCAAAGCTCTGGTGGAGAATCTGACTGGGAAGAAAAATAAAATTTTTGCGCTAAGGAGGGTATCAGAAGGGAGTGGACAACTCCTTACAATCTGGAGCAGAATGGAGTAGTAGAAAGGAAGAACAGAATTATCGTAGAAGCAGCTAGGGCCATGATGTATGATCGGGATATGCCAAAATTCCTGCAGGTAGAAGCATGCAACACGGTAGTCTATGTTAAAAATAGAACTCTTCATCAGGCATTGGGCAAGATTACTCCAGAGAAAGTCTTCGCAGGCAAGACGCCTGAAGTCAGTCATTTTAGGAAATTTGGGAGCTTAGCATATTGCCGCATACCCGAGGAAAAGAGGAAGAAGCTGGATCAAACTGCAGAGAAAGGATATCTAGTGGGATATAGCTAGAACACTAAGGCATACATAATCTATCTTCCAGGGAGAAGGTTGGTAGCAGTTCGACAAGATGTGAAGTTCATGGAGGATAGGGCTTTCAGAAAATCTCGAGAAATGCCTTCCGAGGAGCAGTCAAAAAAGGAGTTGTTGGTCAAACCTCTTCAACCAATGGAAGTAAAGAATTCTTCCTCGGATCAGGAAGAATCATAGGAGGAGGAGGAGCTGACAGAAGCACCTGCTGGCAGAGGAAGAACGGGCAGGGAACTTCATTAGATTCTTCGAGATATAGAGGATTTCATCGGTGCACCAAGGAACAATAAGAGGGAGCGAAAAGAACCAGATAGATATCAAGCATTAGTAGCTCAGGATGGGGAGCCTGCCAGTTTTCAGAATGTTGCTCAACATTAGGGTTGGTTGGATGCGATGGTAGAGGAATACAACTCCATAATGGTGAATGATGTTTGGGAGGTAGTGCTAAGGTCTCAAGACAAATCGATGGTAGGTTTGAGATGGATCTACAAGATTAAATACGCTACAGATGACAGTGTGGAAAAATATAAAGCTAGGTTTGTGGCTAAGGGGTATGCTCAGAAGGAAGGAATTGACTATGAAGAGACCTTCGCCTCGGTAGCCAGGTATACATCTATTAGAACCGTGATATCTTTTGCATCACAGATGGGATGGGAGATTCATCAGATGGATGTCAAGACGACATTTCTGAATGGGGTGATAGAAGAAGAGGTGTACATCGAACAGCCAGAAGGCTTTGAGACACATGAGAAGAAGTCTCATGTATGTAGATTGAAAAAAGCCTTGTATGTGCTGAAACAAGCACCTAGAGCATGGTATGGTCGAATTGATGGCTATTTGCAGAAGATGGGATTTGTCAAGAGTGACGCAGATCCAAATCTCTACTATCTGGTTATAGAAAATGAGCCTCTAATCCTAGTATTATATGTGGATGATCTCTTCCTGACAGGATCATCTAAGCTCATTGGGGACTGCAAGAAGAATCTAGCCAGAAAATTTGACATGAAGGATTTCGGACAAATGCATTATTTCCTGGGGTTGGAAGTTTGGCAACAAAAGGGGGAGATATTCCTTGGGCAAGGGACACATGCTACAAAATTTTTGAAGAGATTCAGGGTGGAGGACTATAGACCAATGGCTACCCCAATGATTACCAACTGGAAGAAAATTGGTGCATTAGAAGACAAGGATGTTGATCCACCTTATACAGGCAGCTCATAGGGTCCCTGATGTATCTGGTCAATACTAGGCCAAACATTCGTTACGCTGTCAACACCCTCAGTTACTTCATTGTGGAACCAAAGAGGGCGCACTGGGCAGCAACCAAACATGTTCTCAGATATTTACAGGGAACAATTGATTATGGACTCTTGTACACCAGGAGTAAGGATATCAGATTGAGTGGATTTATTGATGCAGATTGGGCTGGAAGTTCAGTGGATCGGAAAAGTACCTTTGGGTACTATTTCAACATTGGATCAGGAATGACCTCCTGGTGTAGTAGGAAACAAAAATCTGTGGCTCTGAGCTTAGTTGAGGCGGAATATATGGCTGCAAGCACAACTTTGTGCGAGGCCATATGGTTTAGAAAACTGCTTGTGAACCTATTCAGAAGAAAGATGGAGGCAACCAGGATCATGTGTGATAATCAGAGTTGCATCAAGCTCTTCGAGAATCTAGTGTTTCATGATCGGTCAAAACATATTGATATTCGGTGTCACTTTGTCAGAGACTGTGTCCAGTGAGGAGCCATACAGTTGATTTACACTCCTACAGGAGAGCAGGTGGCAAACATCCTTACCAAGGCCCTTGGAAGAATGAAGTTTGATTATCTCAGGGAGAAGATGGGGATGATGAAGAATCCATTTCAGTGGTCGAAATGGGTATAATGTTGCAGTGCAGTAGCAGTCAATAGTAGCACGATGCAACATGACGAAAAGAGGATGCAGTGCAGATGTAGTGTTGGGAAGGAGTAGCAGCAGCACAGATGCAGAGGGAGTTGCAGTGCAGATGCAGTGTTGGGTGAAAGGACCAACAACAACACAGATGCAGAGGGAGTTGCTGTACGGATGCAACAGTGGCAGTGGCAGAGCCATGGGCAGTAGTACAAGATGCAACAGTGTAGAGGATGTTGGGTGGGGAGGCCTAGCATTAGCACATGTACCGGTGCCGGATAATCAGTGTGATGCTCAGTGAGGAGTATTACTAGAGAAGAGTCCTCGCTAAGAGGGAGTGTTGATTTGAGATAGCATTAGATGTGCTCTAGCCATGAAAATTGATGGACAGGCTAAAGGCTGTTGATTAGAGATTTAATCTTGGCCGTTGAAGGACCAACAGGAAAAGTATAAGAAAAGGCTTGAGGGTCAGTTGGAGAACACACTGAGGGAGACCAGTCAGTTCGATTTCTGGAGCAGGGTTAGCTGAGAAATTCGAATTAGTGGTCTGGAGAGTAGCAAGAGGCAGCGGGTATGGAACAAAGAGTCGAGAACAACACCAGAAGACCAGCATAGAGGTTGGAGAGGCAGACGCAGAGGTAACAGACTGCGCAGTCACTAGAGGGCCTGCGTGGGTGACACAGAGAGGCCTAGTGCTAACGCAGAGAAGTAGGAGCTGATGTAGAGGGTCTGGGAGTTGCACAGAGGTCAGCAAGCCTGACGCTAATACTGGGAGAATTGCTGGAGAATTTTTCTCTGTTGGGTAAGCTAGTTTGGCACCCAGTTGTACTGAAGAATTGCTGAATAATAAAATCCTCCTCTGTTGCACTGGTTTTCCCACATTGGGTTTTTCAGGGGACAATTGTCCAAAATATCTATGTTGATACGTTTATTCTTGTGCATGTGTTTGTTTCTGTACTATGGTGTGATATCTGCAACAGATTTTATTTTAATGTTTACCGAAGGGTTTTCGTAAATAACTTATTGAGAAATAAGTAGGTAAAATAAATTAGTTGTTGTAGTGATAGAATTTGCACAATGCACTTGACTAGGACTAACAACCGTAAGTCTAAGTGAAGGCTATGAAGGGAGAATGGTGGATGGAAGATTGGATCAACATTTGTGATTTCCTTGAGGATTGGACAGGTATCCATGACATGAGTGGTCGAAGACGACCAGGGGCATGCTAGGTTTAGGTGCATCATCCCATAAAAGTCATCAATGTAGGACAAAGTGTTGGAATGTATTGGGTGCTGAGGTGCCCACAAGTATATATGATGCTTTGTTGTTGCTTGGAGTGCCATGGCTCTCAACGCTTCACTTATGGGTGTCAATAGGCTCCTCTAGAAGACCTAGGCCCCAGTTAAGTTTCCGAAGCCATGGATGCAAAACCACCTAACAATTACACACAATATCTAGTGCTAGAAGCTACACCATTAGGTATGTTTAATTATTTTTGCATCTAAATGGACCAAGCTTGAAAGTAATGGGCAATTTGACATTTCATATAGGTTTCCCTTCCAAAATTAAGGCTTTGAACTTGCAATGGTGTTACCTCCCTAGGTACGAATGGTTAGTAGACAACCCTTTTAGGAGTTTCTAGCCCCCAAGGGGAGGTGGCATGTCCTTGGTCCACCCTTCAATTGATTGGTGTCTACTGTCATTTGAATAATGATTGAACAAAGGGGAGAAGACTTCATGTCCAAGTATCATGGTTAACCAACAATGATGGGCTCCTCATCCTGTGTAAGATTCCCAGCTAATAATTTTTCAAAGTTTCGACAAATTCTTGAGTCTTTAATTTAAGATTTTCATTGGTGCTTTTTGTTTAATTGTTTAACTATGTACTGTTGTAGATGATTTGTCTAAGGTTCCATGCTCAAAATGAATTTTCTAGAGTTAAATTTGCATCAATAGACTTCACTTAGACATACAAACTTCAGGATGGAATTCAGCTTAACATGCTACCGTTGTAATGAGACGATATCCATAAAAAAGAGACCTTTTCTTATTAAAATGCAATTATGTAGAGGGCATATTTGGAAAATAGAACCTAGTGAATAAGTGGTTGTTGTAAGAGATATTCAATTACACACAATAGTCCAATATAGCCAATGTCACTGCATTTGGTTGCAAAGGCACTGGCAACAAAATTAATACGTAGGTTTAGCTCTTGAAGATGATCCTCCTCTCACCGACATACCATATACAGGTTGTCTCAAAGTGGCACACAATCCAAAAACAAGCTATAGAAGTGTGGTTGCATGCATATATGGTCTTGTCCTCTGCATATAACTTCATGATGAATGGGGTCATAATGAGCAGAAGGGGGCAATGTATATGGAGTCGGGAAGCCGAACCACGCAACCAAAATCAAGATTTCCCATGTAGTGCCAACCTTAAAGCTAGTGGCCTGTAAAGGAGATCCCATGAGATTATGATACAAGGCTAAAAACCAAATCGAGCAGAGGAGACAAGAGCATAGACCTAGCCGACTCTTTCTGCTGAATGCCCCCACCAATCCTTGCCGCAAAGTGTCCATGAAAGTAAACAAAATCACTCAATTAAATTAATAAAGAGTCATACCTTTGGGGTGGGGAGGCCCACCTTCAAACATACAATGATAACAGATGGGCGAGGGACCACATGGCTGGCTTAGGTGGTGAAGAAAATGGCACATCAAGCTATCTGGTGGCTACAAGGGGCTGCTGGTTGCCGGTTGAGGACCATCTAGGAGAATTTTTTTTTCCTGTATACACTACCCGAGGGTGGTGGGTAACATCTGGCTCCAGCTAGGACATGAGCTCTCAGAGAGGTGTGTGAAGCTACTCGAACGGGAGGTCATGAGAACACCAACAATCTCTTGGTACCGTATACCTGTTACCTGCACATATGAAAGACCAAGCACACGGGGCAACATGTTTTTCTGGTGTCTTATGATCACCCATGCTTAGTACTAGGCCGTAAAAATCAACAAGAAAGTAAAAAGCAAATTTAATCTAAATGCAACAAATCTACCATGAGAAATATCATATGATGTTAGTTCTAATGAGAAAGGTGTAAAAATTTCTGTTTTCCCACCCTAGTTTTTAGTTTCACCTTATTTCTCCCATGTAGTTAAATGCCCTTTCCCATAACCATACATTCAACAAGCTGGAAAAAATAAATTTGCTGAAAACACAAATTTTGAAAATTTTACAGAATGCTGGAAATTGCAGAAATAAAAATCAGCAGCAATAAACAACCATTAAAACACATTTAAACACTGATATTTTTGGTCAATGTGACCCTGGAAAAACCCCCTACAACTCTTGGGGAAAACCAGTGTGAGAGCTCTTCTTTATTTCTGGAAAATGCCTTTTACAATGAGAAAATTTTCAGCCAAAATTACAGCAAAACAAATTTTTCCAGCAAGCAAACTTATCTGTTTTCAGCCTTACAGACAATCTGGAAATTTGCTGTATGCGCGGTACGGACCGTACGGATGTACGGATTGTACGGACGACCTTACACTCTGTACGGATAGACCTCGGTTTCCGTACAGAAATTCGTCTCCTCGAAATTCGTGCCCAAAAATCAGTTTTTCACTGTTTTCTCAGCAAAAATCAGCTTTTTCTATTTGTTCTTTCAGCTGTACGGATTTGCTGAACAGCTGCCTTGGAATATGTGCCAAGCTGCTGCCTCCTTCTCTTTCCTGTCCAGAAATTTCCCTTGCTCTCTTGCTCTCCTTCTCCCAATCTGCTCATAAAAGAATGAATGATCTTTTCCTCATTTTTCTCCCTTAACCCAACCCTAAATTACTTTTGGGTGATCCCTAAATCCAATGGCTGAGATAGATTTAGATCAATGGCTGAGATTAAATGCACTTTTAAATCTCACTTTCTATTTTTTAATTCACCCCACTTTAATAAAGACCCACTTAGCCATTTATTTCCAAAGTCACTTTTCCTTTCTAATTTTTCATTGACTTTATTAAAGTCACTTTAAAATTAGAATTTAGTAACTTTATCACTTAAGTCACTTTTAAATTATATTTAACTTTATAAAAATTATAAAGTTACTTTAGGAGAAAAATTAAAATCTTTTGGACACTTTTCCCTAGGCCAAAGATCAAAGCCTAAGGGAACCACCTGTCCTTCGGTACCAAATTTCAACACTCCCTCTTACCGAGGAAGGTGTTCCTCATCACACCCATCTTGTCTCTGAAGTAAACATGCTTGCCCCGTGGTAAGGCTTTGGTAAGAATGTCTGCTACCTGCTCATCAGTGGAAATATACTCAAGCTTCACAGCTCCCTTCTGAACATAGTCTCTGATGAAATGATATCTGATCCGATATGCTTTGACTAGTCATGAAATACTGGATTCTCCGTGAGTTTAATGCAACTCTGATTATCACAGTAAATCACTGAAGGTTTCAACGGCTGACCAAATAAGCCAAACAACATCTTGCGAAGCCAGATGGCCTCACAACTAGCTAGACTGGCTGCCATATACTCTGCTTCTGCTGAAATCAGTGCTACTGACTGCTGCTTCTCGCTGAACCATGACACTACTG
>APFE030606629.1:7385-20629 GCA_000404065.3 Pinus taeda
GAACGCCCATATAAATCTTCCCTAATGGAATCTCTAAAATGCAATTAGCACTGTTTTCATCTGGATCATCCAGCATCGTAGTTTCCTGAAGTTGAAGGGCATATTCTAAGTTCCACAACACATCACCCATGGTGGGCCTGTCAATACCCTGATCAGCCAAACACTTTCCAGCATTACGACGAAGCCCGACGTCTTAAAAATCTAACCCCGATGTTAATTAAGGAGTTCAGAAAGAAAGTGCCACAACGTTTGCAGAACATCCATGGACATTGGTTAGTTCATTAAGGAGTTCAGAAAGAAAGTGCCACAACGTTTGCAGAACATCCATGGACACTGGTTATGCTGAGATAGAGATGAGAAAGGGGTTTCTTCATACCAACGTTTTATTCCATATCCATTCAATTTGTAGCCTGATTTGTATAAAATTGAGAGTATAAACTCTGTCATTCATACACTGATGCCAATTCTTGCAAATATATAGTGATGAATTGCTGCAAAAGCTCATAAATATTGATACAATTTTGGCAAGTTTAGCTCGATATTTTAGTAGGGTGTGCTTATAATTATGATTCCTCTTTCGTCTAGATCTCACTTGAAGTGCCATTTGGTGGTCTGTTTTTGTAACAGATATCTGGGGGGACAGTTGGTGAAGTGAAAACTATTGTAGACATGCACGAGAGGAAGGCATAAATGGCACATCAAGCAGATGCTTTCATTGCTCTACTAGGTGTGTGTTTTTAATATATGTCTTAAGGAATTTTCGATGAACAATTATCGATAGCACATGTGGAATTTTATGAATTCCATCAAGATTCTTGAAGTTCAGATTAGTCCTGGTTTAATCACAGAGAGTTGTTAATAAGGTAGTGTTGTTTCAACCTACTGCTGATTGTAGGTGGTTATGGAACAATGGAAGAGCTCTTAGAGATGATCACATGGTCACAGCTTGGCATTCATGAGAAGCTGGTATCTATCCATAATAATAATCGAATCTTCCCTAATTTTCTTACATGAATTTGCGATTGTAGGTAGTGGAATAAGGGGTTAGATGGTTTGAAATATTAAAGTACATAAGTTTTCACAGCTTTATATAATATATATAATATATGCACGGTGTGAATTTGCAGGAAATGTGCAACGTTTTGGTTAGGTGGTCACTTCACCATCATCAGGGACTTAAGAAGCTATATAATGACGTTGGACGTTTCCTGCAAATTCACACAATTCATATCGGAAATAATATTCCATAATCAAAGGCTAATTCCAAGTTGAATACCTATTGCATGCTTAAAGGAACTTATCAGCAGAATGGCATCCTATGTACTTGATGAAAATAGTAGCTTGGATTTGTTTTCTAGGTGGGTCTCCTGAATGTTGATGGATACTACAATTGCTTGCTTGCCTTGTTCGATAAAGGTGTGGAGGAAGGATTTATCAAGCCTGCGGCATGACATATTGTTGTTTTTGCTCCAACAGCTAAGGAACTGATAGAAAGAATGGAAGTAAGGCCTTATACCAGTTTCGTCATTGTTCAAATGATCTGATATTAAAGAATTTTCTCTCTGTTTTTTATTTTCGAGTTCTAGATTGATGAGGCTAAGCTCTAATAATAAAACTGGATCAACTCTCAGAGAGGGTTTATAGTTTTGTTGTTGCTAGTTTATATTTTGAGAGAAAAATTTCGGGTTAATAATGATCTGTGATTCCATTGATGAACAACAACAACAGTTGCAACATTATAATCGACTGGTGGTAGGAAGAAGCCTGCAGCCATCTACTGTCACTGTTTCTTCTAGTTTTCCAATTATTGGCTTACCCAATTCAAATGATTATGCATTGCCGAACGTAGGAATGGCACTGGAATGATGTGTGGACTTGGCAGAGGAATGGCATTGCCAAGGCCAGGATTTATAACTACAATTTCTGATGGGCACAATTTTGTTACCATTTAGCTGTAACTTAAGCAGATAATACCTTTAAAGTTAAAGTGGAATCTGTAAGCGCTGCTCTCTTTGATATCTATAGAACTTGCCTTCCATTTCTGTAGGTTGAAGTTTAATATTGTAGGCAGACTTGTGATAATTCACAATTGTTTTTGTGTATGCTTAGGTTTTTGTGTATGCTTGGGTTTACAGACCAGTCAAGAGTAGTGGCAGATGCTTATGCAAGAGCTTAACACTTTAGGCCAGCCAGAATAATGGTTAGACAACCTCTTCATTCAATGGTGTGAACACCGCCTACTCTAATAAGATGGTTTCTTCAACAAATCAGAGTTTTTTTGGTCAACATCATCTTCAGAAGCCTTAGCAGCAGCAAGGGCATAGTAACCAGCAGTATCCTCAACCTCAAAGTTAAAACCATAATCAAGCCTATGTGCATGTAGTTTGCCAACTGCATCAGCAGCATCACCAACAACATCAACAACAGCAACAACAACAGAACCGGTATCTTCCATCACAACAACAATTTCCTGCAAGCAGTTCTCAGTCATCTCCATTGACACAGTCATAACCATATCCTTTCTCAACTACGTATTAAGCTTTTCTCCTCGAATATTTATCATGTTATAGATTATAATTTATGCCCCATCTTGCATATCTGAAACTATCTGAAATGCATTTCTATTTGTTGCATGTATATGAATGGATCCCAGACCTGAAGTACTGCAATCGACTGTAGTGCAGGGAATAGGCCACAAAGCCAAAATCAATATCTATCTACTACTACATAAACAACCTCTCGTACTCCAGTCAATGTTTGGGCATTGACAAAGAAAGGCATGTACAAATTTATATAAACAAAGTCAAGGATTCACTGAATATCTTAGACATATTATAAGACTAGACCAAGGTAGGAGATATATTTTCCAAAATGAATTTGGTGTCGAAGACAACGATTCTATGGGTATTGATTAGCCGATAATAGAATAGAAGCTAAATTAGAACAAATATTTGCTGCTGGTAATTTCCAAACAACTCAAAAGAGAAATATTTGTTTGGTACCATAGAACTGCACGCTTGAGATTAAAAAAATTCAAAAATTTATGTGTTTGACACAAGTCAGGCTGTGATTATGTGGCGAAACATAACCGATTTGACCCAACTTCTACAACATTCAGTAGCCATATTTTATCAACGAGTTACTGAAATGCATAATTTCATGAATGGTCAAGTCTCTGTATTTAATGGGAATTAGGTTCCTATGTGGGTATTGAAAAAACACAGATGAAAATTATCTGAACTCTAACATCAGTATGAAAACCATTCCAATCAAAATGCAGAATGCTACAACTGGAAGTTACCCTTCTAAGTCCAACAAAAGTTGGCAAATGTTTTCTTGCAAACAAAATATTAAACTGCAATGTAAAGAGAACTGTAAAGTTTAAACATTCTGCAATCCTTATTCAAAATCATTATTTTGTAAAGCAGATGCTATCTACCACATGCTTTTGAACAGTGCTCCCATCCTAATACATATGCAGTAAGGAAATGCTTGTTCAAATCTACGCTGCAAGTGTAGTATACATTGCCCTTCTCTTTTAATCTCATTCAACTTTTTTTCACCCCTTACTTTTCCTGTTAACTTTAAAACTTACCTTCTAAACATTGGCTTTTTACTTCTTTTCATTTAATTTCTATTTGGTTACCCATCACTTTATTTTCTTTTCTACTTTATTACTCAACCTCTTATTTTTAGGTTGCAATAATAAGCCTTTCTTTTTCTGTAACTTGAATGTTTTTTTAAAACAGATTTCTAATCTTTAGCCGACCCTTTAACCCTCATATTCACACTTTTACCTATGAAACCCATAAATATAAGCTGATATTTCCATTTATTTGATTGTACCTATTCCTCTGCATATTTTGATATCTTTAACTGTACTGTATCGACGCACAAGTTTATTCCTGGTTTTATGATGATGGATGATGGGTTACACCTGAAACATCAGTGTTCATGATTACACACTGTTTCTTCTTTGAAATCTGTTCATGTTATACTGTATAGTATAGATGTGAAGTACACCTGATAAATATCAAATGTAGTCTATATTATTACAGGGATGGTGGATTAAATGTGAAGCAATACTCAGCTAATGTACCAAATAACTGTCAAACACAACCTTTGTTATTAGAATGACTGTAGTTCAGATGGGAACTTGGACAGTAATTTTTGCACATTGCAGTCATCTCTCGATTTTTATAAGATCTTATTTCAAAAGTTCCATGGACACTTTCTTGTGCTGAGATATGTCTTTATATGAAGTTTTTTCATGTTAGCATTTCAAACCTCTGTAAGAAGGATTTTGGCTTTGGCGTATTGTTTTTTGATAAATATGGAGTCTCTTTATTCTTCGTAAGACTAATTTCTCCATATTTTAATATTGACTTTCCATTTTGTTTTCCAGTACTGGATTCTTCTTTGCAGTTAAGGAGGTTTCTCTTGTAGAGCAAGGTCTTGGTGCAAAACAGTGCATTTCTCAGTTGGAACAGGTAAGGCATAGCTATGTAATTGAACATAATAAAGGAAGCCAATATTGAAATTAATTTCCTAATTGATTCAAGAGAGGAAGCTTCTTGTGATTATGTATGTCATGGCATCCTTTATTCATGTACGATGGCATACATTTCCCGTTTTGGCTTATCAATATCCACTTTTACATTATTTAGGCAACTTGAGTTTTTTCTCAGTGGAAGTTTCCAATGGCAAGGCCATCTGAGTTGCAATTACTATATATTTTGAAGTCTGTCTATGCTTCATCATTATCGAAGTAGTTCCTAGGATTATCTGACAATGGTTTTTTGGGTTGTGCTTGATGATCTGCTTTATCTATCTCAAAATTCAAGGTTTAAGATGCTTTAAATATTGCAGGCAGTGGGGATCTTTGATAAGTATTCACATGTACACTTCATTGTGTTTCATGCAGGAATCTGGTGTTACATTGATATTGTCCTTCATTTTGGAGTTGTCATATCCTTTGCTGGGATAGGAGCATCTTCAGGGATACAACCTATGTCAGCTGGACATACTCTGTTGCAGGGGACGAACAGTGTGCAGTTGGGTTCTGGTTTGGAGCTTCATCAGTAGGTCTGAACATTGGAGCCACTGTAAGGTAATGTATCATTATGTGCCTAATATGGCTAGATTATGTATCTTTGTCTCCATTGATGAGAAACAACAACGGTTGCAACATTATAATCAACTGGTGGCAGGAAGAAGCCTGCAGCCATCTGCTGTCACTGTTTCTGCTAGTTTTCCAATCATTGGCTTACCCAATTCAAATGATTGTGCAGTGCCAACTGCAGGAAATGGCACTGGAATGATGTGTGGACTTGGCAGAGGAATGGCATTGCCAAGGCCAGGATTTCCAGGATTAGGATCAGCAGGAATTCCTGGGATGGTTTCTTCGGGAATTAGTAACATGCTTTCTTCTAATGGTCTTGGGTTGCCTGTCAGTGGTCCAGCTCCTTCTGGAACCATGCATGTTCCAGGAAGTATGATTCAGAGGCCAAGAGATGTGCAAATGTTTCAGGTAACCTCCTATATTTCACCAGTATTTCTTAGACAAAAGAATATTTACAATGTTTTCTCAGCCCTGTAACGTATTCTCTACCATCATGAGCATGCTGGAGGATAATGCTACTATAATTTTAATGGAGACTGGGTACTTAAGTTCCTTGCTCAACTGTTATGTCGTTCAAGTTTGCCAGTAAGAAAAGTGAGTTACATGGGTTCTAGCATTATTTTTTCATATGTAGAATATGGCCTTGTTGATTGTTTTGTGCATCTATTATCCATTATACTGTTGTCATACTTTATCCAATTACTTCCCTATAAGTTTTGATATTCTGGGAGCTTAGTGAGAACAATCACATTGGCATTATACTATAGGATTTACATTTTCTGTACCTTATTATTTCTGAGGAATAAATTACACCAATATACATCTCTGTCTTGGCAGGGTGAAGATTTGAAGAGGCAAATCGGGGTTGCAGCATACATTGAATGCAGTTCTAAAACACAACAGGTATGCCCATGGAGAGAGATTTTGTAGGTATATCAAGGGAAAAACGCATTAATTTTAAATGACAAATACATATAAACTTGCAACATCATTACAAATAATGGGGATAGCGGTATTTTTCCTAAGGTAATTGACCTCATATGTCTCAAAGCTTGAGGTACTAAGTTGGTCAGAGGGGAAGTTATAGTTTCTTTTGTAGAACTTTTTTTGACAGTTGATTTAGTGGGAATCATAACCTTCTTAGCACAGATCAGATAGACCAAATAGTCCTGTCAATCTAATAGTACCAAAAAGAAATCAAATCATGCTCTGTGTTTGTTGTGGGCCTAGTGGGTCATCTTTAGGTGCATGTAATCATTATCTGTAGGCCTATTTTGAAATCAAGCCCTAGGATTGTATTGAAGTGCATGCAACTACTCGCTGAACGCAACGCAGAAAATTGTTATTCTCTCCCTTTCTGTTACAGATTAGCCTGGGGTGTTTAGTTGAATGCCATTTTCTATGGCTGTCTCGAAGTTGTTCCTTTCCTGTAATCTAATTACATGTGCCTTGTTGTTTGTATTAAATTCTCGTTGACAACCTTTTTATCAGTTTCCGTCCATTCGAGTACACTCCTAGATCAGATTGACATTGGTTTCTATTTTCAAATCTCCTGAAGATATTTTGGTTTTACCTTTATTGCAGAATGTTAAGGTTGTTTTTGATGCCGCAATTAAGGTGGTTCTTCCACCACCAAAGCAAAAGAAACGCAGAAAGAAGCAAAGAACATGCTTTATTCTTTAAGGGCTTTATCTATCTTTGGCATCTGCAGAACTTTGAAGTGCATTATTTAATCAAAGGCTGGCATAATATTTCCCACGTACTTATGATTTGTTGCTGTATGTTCAGTATATTGAATTTATTGCAAAGCCAGATGCTCGGACAAAAGGTCCTGGTTTTTTTCATTTTATATCATTGCTTGCTGTGGTAATGGAGGACTGTTTTGAAATGTCATGAAAGTTGGGTGTACATGCATAGGATACTATGATGAGAGCGGTCAAATATTTTTTTGACCATGTAAGGTCTCAATTGCAGTTGAAGTCATACTACTAAGAATCATGTTCAAGGCATGGAGGTGCTGTGCTCTTTGCCCTGTCAGAAAGCCATGTAATTTTTTATTACTGAGTTTGTCTGTATTGTCTTAATATACAAGATTTACTTTAGTATATAAAAACCTACAGTTTCCAATTTCTACTGTTAAAGAAGTTGGTCATCATGTGCATCAAGCTCTTAGAATCTGTGCATCAATCTCTTAGAATCTTTGATTCTGTCCAACTGCATCACTTCATGTCAGCTTCTTGCTATTAATTAAAATAGCTAGTGTAGTGCAATCTAGTGCCATGGGCTCTACCCAATACATTGAAGGTTTTATTTATACATGTTTTGCTTTGGGTGGCATTTAATTCCTTTGCATATATTTTGGTTTGTTTTTACATAACTCCGGGTGAAAAGAAAGCTCTCTGTGCACTCCTACTGGCTCCGTCGCGCCAGGGCAGAAAGAATCCTACCCCACTCAACGCAGGCTTCCCTTGTTAAATTATAGAATGGTTAACTTCTGACTTCGTCAAAACGTAAAATAGTTAAATGATATTTTTTGTGAAGGCTAATGAGAAGTGAGTTTTCATGTTTTTTATTTGGTTTTTAGTAAAACGGGGCTCTTGATCATGCTTGGAGGAGAAGTATCGAGCAGGAGGGGATTTGTTACGGACTTATTGGCATCATTTCTGTTATCAAAGTGGGTTGTAGTCTGCTTCTTTTGAATATTTTGAAACATTAACTGCATAAGGAGATTAGTAGAGATATTGAGTTATGGTTTCTAAATTTTGATAGTGTAATGAGGATTTGTTTGTAATTACTGAGATATTAGATAGTGATGGTACAGATAGGGCAATTTGTAACAAAGAACCATTGTGTTTCTAGTGAATGAGGTTTTTGGTAGAAAAGTGTAGAAAGGATCTGAATATTTCCAACATAAGAGTCAATTCCTGAAGGATGGTCTTCAAATTAGAGCTGTAGAAGGAATGTTTTGAAATTTAATGACAATGAACAAATAATACAGGTTGGTTCAAATCTAGACGTAAGTTATTTGTTTTATTTTCAATTCTCAAGAATTCATGTATTGATTAGAAGAGTGAATTTCGTGTAAAGAAATAAATCTTTTTAGAGCAAATTTGAGCTAGACGATTGAGGAAATAATTAACTAGGGAGTAAAGTCCATGAAGAATATGGAGCTAGGTTGTGAAGTTTGTGCAACATAAAGCAGAGAGTGTGAAGTATAAAGGATGAATTTCAATTGAAACTTATGGGTAGACCCATTGTTACCCGTGCATGAAAACTTGTATATAGTTTATGTTGCTTATAGACTTATACATTGGGTAAAATTAGTTTTGATGTTGATGTTTTGGAATGAGGAGGAACATTTGAAAATTTGTGAAGGTATCTGACCAAGTTAAACTAAATACAAGATGGAACACTCCTGGGAAGTCAAAACACAAAAATTTCTTTCAAGATATAGAGATGGCTTTCTCCTCGAAGAATAGAAAGGTATGCTCTTTGGAAAATGAAGCTCAAAGCTACAACAAAAACATATTGGGAATAAATCTAAGAAAGGTAAATTACTTTATTCAACAAGTTGATTAGACTATACGGGATTGGTGATTAAAAGATGAAGCTTTGAGAAAGAGGAGAAAGTAGAACAGGTGTTTAAACCATAGAGGAATAATGTTCTAAGTCAAAAGGACATGGAAGGATTGCAACAATGAAGTTATAGCTAGCACAATTAAAGGTAAAGAGCACTCTTATGTTCTTTGGAAGAATATCTACAGTAAGTTGGCTCATTAAATAATGTTGTAGTAGTTCAAGTTTGGGAGATATGAGAGGTAAATATTTTTCGTTTCAATTGATGATTACAATAATTGAATTTTGAGAGAAGACAAAGATCCTTTATTTTCTTTAAAAATTTATAAGGCATGAGTTATTGAATATTGTGATGATTGTATAATATTGGAAGACTTGATGTGATCTTAAGAGGGATTATTTTGAAAGAATATATAACATACATAGTTTTGGAAGAGAATTGGTTCAATAAATTTGGAGCAAGAAAAGTAATGAAATTTGTGAGAGATCCCAAGAAAAAAGTTCAAATTGTTGAAGGAGAGAAGTGTGTAGGGTAAGATGTAGAAGCCAACAACTTTGAAATATGAGGAGAAAACATTCTTAAGAAGAAGGGGAAGAAGTTCTACTACAGATGACTAAAATAAGATAAGATAGCGAGAGGATGACTTGGTACTGTGACAAGTGGAAGACTTCTTATGGAGATTGGAAGGGCATATTGTAGCTCACTAATGGACAAGGAGAGTCCAAATAAGAAGGAAATGAGAAAGGATATTGACGACCATGAGGAGGGTTGAGAGAGGAGTCACAATCAAATGAAAAGAGTGCCAAAGGAGATGACATGAATAAGATAACCAATGAGGAATTAGAGATGGAAATCCTTCAGATAAAAGTACATCTTAGTGTAGTATAGGAGGTGCTACAAGAATATGAGAAGGATGAGAGATATGGCTGGAAAGTGAAGAAGAAGAAGGTGAGATGACATTCATTGCAAGTGAAGCTAAGGAAATGGTTGTTTGTAAAGTTGAAGGAAGAACTCAAAGAAGTTGAGTGTAAAATGGATGATTTTGAACAAGGGTTATTATTTGATGAAGAGGAAGCTAGAGATGTCGAGGAACAATTTATTGATAGATTGACAAATTGGTGTATTAGTTTTGATCAACATGCATATGTGGTAGTTGAGGCATCAAATGAGGAAACTTATGTTTTTTCTGGCAGTTTATGTGTGATTGCATGTTTGAGAAGTGATAAGACAATTAGATAATGTTTTAATGTATCTTGATGAAGAAATGAAACTCCTAAAAGAAATTGTTGAAATACATCGATTCTTAATTGATCATGTGTCCATTGATCTTCAATATGGTGGACACAATGAGGCGATTACCATAACAAGGGAAGCTGAGGCAACCAAAATAAGGCTTTTAGAAATTTTTAGAACAATGGAAAACCATCATTGGTGGAACAATCTTCAGTAATAAACCAAGATAGGGACATTATGTAACACATATAAGATTCCATGATGATGTTTATAGTAGCAAAAAGTCAATAATCTAGTGATTCTAAAACAAATAGTTGGTATATGTATGCATATTTTGATGAAGTTGAAGGAGAATGAAGCTCAAATTATATTCAAAAGGAAGGTGAAGAAACACCATCTCATAGAAACTAAGAAATAGAAAATATGAAGAGATACTTCATGAAGATATGATCAAGGAGATTCAAATTATTGAAATACTAAATGACAAGCTTATGTTAGAGGAAGAAGGTATAGATGAGGAGATGGAGCTTTTGGAGGGGTGTCTACTAGAAGAACAAAACAAGTAATAGTGCATGGACAATACAATTATACCTCAAAATTATTTTGTTAAATTGTATGAATAATTAAATTTCTTGGAGGAAACGATAGAAATTTAAAGACTGCATATTCATCATGCAAAATAGACTTGGAAGAAGAGGATATTATCTTCAATGGAAATTAGGAGAAGAACGCAAAGTATGGCTCACATATTGTAAGGGGGGCATGTTAGCTAGCACTGAATAAGAGTCTTCTAACTCTTATAACAGAGGAGAAAGTGCAACAGTGTCTCGATAACAACAATGAAGTTCAGTTAAAAACAAAACTTGATGATGTTATGATGAATTGTGGATGTTGATGAGGAATACAACAAAGAAAAGGTACAACAAACAAGGGAGGACAACCAACAAATAAATTTAGTTGACTCAAGAACTTCACATAAACAAAACAAGTGGACAACAATAGCATCAATTATGGAATCCTAGAGAATTGAGGACAACATAACAACATCAACATATCAAAGTAGATAGACAGTTACAAAGTAAATTTTGGGATCCAGGAGGACTTAACCAAGAAACTCATGGTCAAGAGATCATGAATTTTTTTTTCCTTAGGAGTCTAATGTAGGAGCATTTAGCTTCCAAGTCAAAATACATTTTGACTAGACTTATGGGACTTTCACATACCCATGGAGTTGGTTCCCTAATTGAGTGTAATTGATTAACTATTTGTATTTCCTACGTTTCTAGAAATATTTTCTAAATAGGATTGAGACTAAGGAATATTGTAATTAGATTTGATTCTTAGAAAAGATATAGAGAATATATGAAGGTGAGAGAGATTTATGGGAAAATTATATTTCTTGAGAGAATTTTATGGATCTAATTGATCATTAGGATTTTTTTGTTGAGGATTTTATGGATTGGAACTAAGTATGGTTTTAGAATCCATTTTATAATTATGTAACCAAGATGCATCAAGGGGGAAGATTAGGAAAGTGTGTGAGAGGAGTGTCCATAGGATTGGAAGAGTAAGGCTAAGTATGGACATGAGGCCAAGGAAAGGTTGATTCAATGTAAATATATCCAAGGAGTGGAATTCTATAATATTTGTACAGAGGGTATAAATTGACGAAAGAGACACATTGTTTTGAGTGTGAAGGCATTGGCTAAATATTTTGTTGTTTTGTGGATTTAAATTCCTATATATCATGTTGAATTTCAATGTGAATCAAGTATGTTCTAGATTTAGTTAATCTCAAGAGGGAGTGTGACTCAAAGGAGCAGTGCAAAAATGTTGGGTCAAATATTTTTATAGTTGGGTTGAAAGATTATTGATCATTGATCAAACGATGTGATAATCAATCTAGAAATTATCTAAGGAGAAGTGAAAGATTTATTTCATAGGAATTACAAAGGTGTTCATGTGTGTATTGAATTTTGGTATAATCCTGTGTTAGATATTATTAGAAATGAAACCATTTCTTTAGACAAAGGATGAGATTTAGTTTTCAGCTTAAGGGATCTCGTTACATAACATATATTTGAAGTCAAAAAGGCATTCACATCATAAGAATTTTGTCCAGGATGCTTTGAAGGTAGGTTAGCCCACTCAATTAAGCCCTTTTATTATATTGAGATTCCTGTTATACGAGTCAGTCAAGATCTCACTCCTAACCTCTGAGTGGGATGTAGTCATAAAATTTGGAAGTCATACGATGATTGTGTGTAGTTGTCCTAGACCCACGCTTATCACTAGCATACTCCTCCCCAATCATAGTTGGGTGTGTTTTTGAAATCAATGAGATCTCCCGAACATTGACCACACAACAAAACCGTGACCTTCAACCTCTCTAAATTGTAGAACAATTAATCTTTAACTTTGTCAAATTATATAATAGTTAGCTTTTTTTTTATAAAGTTTAATTAGAAGTGTATTTTCATGGTTTTAGTAAAATATGTTTTTTGATGATTGGGCTTAGAGGTGAAGTATCGAGGTGGAGGGGATTTGGTAAGGCCATATTAACATTAGTTTCTATGCATAAAATAGTCAAGATTGACATTTTTAGTAAATAAATAGATACTCATTCTATTGGAATTTCTCTTTTCTTTTATTTAAATGGGTTCTACAAGTATTTTGGGGTGAACATAGGGACTAGTTATTAGTGGCAAGGGCTATGAGCTCCTTTTTATAAAGACAAATACCTTCCTTGAACTCTAAGAATTTTGGGCACCAATGGAAAAGGTAATATTTGAGCCTAATCAAATTGTTTTGCAATCTATGAATAATGCCTAAAGAAATCAACATTTAGTATAGGTAAAAGAGGAGAATGGGCCAAGTATTGGATCTAGAATTCAAATGATGATTGAAGTATTCCTAAGGTAAGTTGAGCATTTGGTGCAAAGAAAGCCTAGGCTATATTGGAGTTAGAATATGAGGATAATTAAAAATTTAAGAATGTGAAGCTTCAAAAATTAAGGATAAAGTTTTGAACCTTTAGGATGGAGGAAGAGAAATTGAGTAATCTATAACAAAATTGATGGGATTTCTAAATAAACTTAGGATTTAGAGAAGATTAAATATTACAAATTTGATAAGAAAACTCTTAATTGGTTAACTATGAAAATTTAAATAGAATACCATTTCCATTTATTTGCAACATAGACAACTCAACAAAAGATTTAAAATCTATGGTTAACATGTTATTCAATTGCTTTATTTAACAATTTTCATGTTTCATACGTTGACCTCCCATAGATTCATACTCTCTTCCCA
>APFE030606630.1:0-36723 GCA_000404065.3 Pinus taeda
ATGATGTAATCAGTTGACCTTGCTCCTTTAGGCAGTGAAGCAACACTTTTAGGGACTTAGGAGCCCTCAGTTTATGGACATTTATGATTGGGGTTGAAGTGCCCAAAAATGTCTATAACAGACACCTGCAGATCAAATCAAACGAAGTTGGCGCATGCAGAAATTACCACCAGAGGGTCGGGTCCTAAAGTCTTGTATCCAGCATCAGCCAATGAAAAAGGAGCTCCAGTGCCCGTGCATGAAGCAGCAGCAAGAAAATCCAACATTCCATGTCCCGAAGCGTGCAAAACACGTCCACGGCCACACAGGTAAGTGTCTAACCTTATTCGTCGAATTGCATGAACTATACTCTAAAATGTGCATGACTGTGAAATGAGCGGATTGAACAAGTTTGGTGGCCAGTCAACTGGCCACCCACAACCAGTCATATGGCCTCGTGGGATCCGAATGAGCTCGGTTATGCCAAAGAGATGGGCAGTTGACACGTGGGAAGTGTCCAGTCAGGGAGAATCGACAGTGTGACAGAAATGGCAGCGGTGAATGGCAGAAGGAAGGATTTGGCGGTCAGAGACACACCGAAGAATGATGGCTGTGATGTTGGCTAATGGATCGGCCTGGACAGCTCACTCCCGTGCCATGAATTACGCAGTAATTCGAATTGCTCGGCCGAATAACTCACGGTGAACCGCTCTCATTTGCACTTGCAACCATTTTTGCAGCAGAGTACGCGTCCTCCTCCTCTGTAGTTTGTTAGCCCGAGCTTCTCAGCTTGTTCCAACGTCCTTCCACGTCTCAGACTTGTCCAGAAGCACCGTGACATCCTCCAGAAGCCGGAAAAACTTTCTATAGGAAGGAGTGCTACAGGAAATCCAACATAACAAAGAAACCTGGACTGTCTATGTCAAGGTTGGCAATTCTCAGAGAGGTAGGCCCGAACACACCATTCCCATGCATGATATTTCAAAAGGTGGTGAATTCGACGTGCTGGGGTAGGAAAAATTAAAAGAAAGTTTGTCTGTGAATCCAAAATAGCAGTTTACTTGTGGTTGCATGAAATTTTCTTCGTTGGTTTGCGTCCAAGATTTTCTCCACGGGTCCTAAAGAAAATTCCTCCTATAGAGAATTTGAAACACTATCAAGGCTAACCAGTGGGAGGAAAAAATGTGAATTTTACATTATTATGTGTATACTGGAAATTTAGCTCTGCACTCTATTTAGGGAAACCCGATTCGTCCTTCTGTACATGGGAAGTCGAGTTTTAAAACCGGGGAATTGATACGAAGTGATCTAGAGATACTATTTTCAACGTTCTAAGGAGGAAACACACATAGAATTCCCTTTCTGCTCAAAGTGCAAGCCAAAACAGAGTATTTTTCACCATGCCAGGAGGGTTTATCAGAAAGGAACCCTCAAATTCTAAGAAACTGCGAGAAACTCCTGAGGTGGTAAACTTATTTTCCTGAGCAAACTGAATGACCTTCTGTGACAAAATTCAAGGTCACAATGATGAAATAACAGAGGAATTCCTAAGGTCCCTGAAGCCTAAATCGAAGACACTAGCCACTGTAAACTTCAGAGTGTTGACCCTAAAGCTCACCCCACAACTCATTAGCAGAGTCACTGATCTACCAATGGGGGTACCCTAGGATAAAGAGGAGAGGAAATTGGGCCAAAAGGCTAAAAAATAATTCTTCTTACCAGAGGAACAGTTTTCAGAGGATAAGAATGGGGTCCGGAGAACCAGCCTACAGCCATTTTGGAGCGAAGTCAGCCTTCAAATTATGAAATATATTACCGGTGAGGGGTGGTTCAGTATTATATATGGTTATCACTTCCGTTTGCTAACTGAACTCAGGCACAAAATGGATTTTCCCACAGAACAAAAGTTGAGCATCCCCCACTTCTTCCTGTAATCCTTGATGGAGTGTGCCACAAAGCTGAGGGAGGGGACACCAGACCAGCTAGCCCATCATGGGCTTATCAAGCTCCTAGTAGAAGATGCACTCCATACCTACACTGTCCCTCTCTCCTGGGAAATTTTTTGCAATATGTCTAAGGATGATGACATCCGAATTTTGGCCGAGGAACTCACTTCCTCCAGCAACGAGGAGAAGGAGCACATTGAGGCAGAAAAGAAAGCCAAGGGTCAAGAAACCCCCGGCAAACCACCAAAGCAAGGACAGAAAGGGACATGAGAGAAAGGCCAAGCTATTGAGGCCAAAACGGTGGGTGGAAAAATGACATAAACACCCAGGGAGAAGAGATTGCAGAGCAAGGCAGAAAGGACTGAAAAAGTCCAAGCAAGTGAAGGCACACCTAAGGTAGCCACAACCAAGCTAAAGGAGAAGACACCCACAGCCAAGTAGGCCAAATCAGTGCCAACTGGTTCTACAGGAAGCTAGAAGGCCATTTCTACAGGAAGTCCAAAAACTGCTTCTACAGGAAGGCAGAAACCAATCAGCACAGGACTTTCTACAGGAAGTCTGAAAAAAGGGCAGACCAAAGGAGAAACAGTCCAAGGGACCAATTAAATTTGAAGACACCCCATCCAAACAAAATACATCCATCACATATGAGTGGGGAAGCCCGAAGACATCCACATGGAAAGAAAGGATGGAAAAATTAAACTCAGAGGCCTCTCTATAGGATGCCAAGGCTGCTCTACAGGAAACATTGGCTAGGCTGAAGGAGACCGAAAACATGGAGGAAAAAGCAGCCAAGTCATCACTGGAGGAAGAGAAGGCTGATACCATTATGGCACCAAGCCCCCAGCCCAGCCTGGGCTCTTATTATAACTTCTTAGAGGTCGGGAAAATCATTCCTCAAAAATTCATAGTGCCACTTTTCCTAGCACTAGAGGAAGAAAGAGTAAGGACCCCCACTTGGATGAAGATCGCTAAATCCAAGGGGGTGGAAGATATAGGTCCTCTGGAGGAAAAGCTCAAGGAGGCCCAAAGAGAATTAGCAAGGGTACAGCATGTGGAGAGCTACCAGCAGGCCAAGCTACAAGAAGAAAATGAGCTGCTTAGACAACAGCTACAGTTACAAGGACAAAGGAAAGAAGACAGGCCTCACCTCTTAGGAGAACAACAACAACAGGAGGAGGCCACAACAGCCAAAGACACCACAAAAGAGCCTAAAAAAAAGGAAGGAATGTAAGCTGAACTTGAGGCACTATACCGGAAACTACAGGAAAGAGAATTGCAAGCATGCCTAGAGATACAGTCTCTAAAACAGCAGATACAAGAGAAGGAGGCCCAATTGGCCTGCATGGCCAGTTGGGCAATGGAAGCTCTGCAATGTAGGTAGTCGGCCAAGTCCTACGCCCTATACCTTAGGGATCAGTGGCTGCAATTTTAGATCAACACTTTGGCACAGAGGGGTATCACTCAAATCCAAAACCCCCAACAATTCATAGCTTTATGTAACAACAGTTCGTCAGAAGACAAGGCCAAGCTATCAGAGTTCTACCTTCATAATTTGGCCCTTCCCAACATCACCTCATGGGACCCCAACACAGCAGTAGGGGACATGCAGCTTATGGCCATGACCCCATGGGTAAACCATGAAGAAAAGAGAGCAGCAGAGATCAAAAATGTCATGGACTGGGAACTACAAGAACCACTGTTGATTAGAGCAGAGCCAGGGGACCCCTCAGCATCGATATCTGCCCATCAACACCTAGAAACTGACTATCAGGCCCTGTTAGAGTACATGGATCATCAGGCTCAGGCCATAGCACATTTTGAGGACATGGAGAGACTATTGGGGGACAACTGTGTTCATGCTTGCACCCGTAGGTGGAACACATTGTCCCACAGCCTCAAAATCAGGGAATACCACACCCCAACTAGAATGAGGGAGGCCTTGGCACGAGTGCCTCTCTACAAAAGGTCTATGCAGAATCTTTAGGCCAGCTGGATAGGCCTCAAGTTAAGTCCACCTTTGCTTTTGGGGTTGCTAGAAGGAGGCACAGAAGAAGAAGAGCATAAGCAGTGGGAAGAGGTGGAAAGGAAGGCCGGGTTTCATGATAGTGAAGAAGATATTACTTCAGAAGCCTGGGATGTGAGGGAGGAAATCAAAGCAATTAAGGATGAGGAGCTGGACTAGTTGCTCAGAGGATGAGCAACCCATTTAGCAAGGGGGTGATGATGAGCCCCAAATTGGGTAACTTATTGGGCTCATTTTGCCTAATTTTCCTTGTTCAATCCTCCATTTTTGATAGATTATGCAATTTTTTAGTATGTTTATGTCATTTGAACGAATAAGGGTGGTCACTCTACCTAGGAGGCTAATACGTGGTTATTTCAGGTTTTTTGGACACATGTTGGAGCAAAACCGAGCAATCATGGGCTAGGTGACAGCGAAGCGTAAGATGAGGATTCGTAGGGGGGTTGTCTCTGACATTAAATGGCCTTTCCTCGGGATCTCCACCCTCAACTCCGAGCTCACAGGCCACCAAAACGGATCTTAAAGGCAGCCAAGCAGATTTTGGAAAAGGGACTGTCTACTAGCAGTTGGGACAGCCAAGTCCCTTGAATTTAGGAGGCATGCTAGGCACCTTATGATGTATAAATAAGAAGGCCTCAGCCTTCGTAGTTTACTTTTGAAACCATTGCATCTTTTGCACTATAGTGATGTCACTTTCAGCTCGTTTTCTTGTAGCCCTTGTGGCATAACTTTCGGTTGATGACTATTTTTTTGATAATGACAAGCACTCATATTTGGTATCAGCTCCAAGTTCTTTATAGGAGTTGTAGCTCTTAGGGTTGGGCCCAACCTGAGAACCAAGGCCTCCTTTATGTATTGTTATTTTTCCTTTATGCATCGTTGTTTCTCTTTTATGCATTTGCAAACTTATTTCTGTTAGGCAGATTAAATTGTGTTGATTAACTAGGTCATTGTTTATTGTTAGAAATGCTTCTGATGTTTAGATTAGGTTGGTAGGATATCAACAGGGAGAAAGCTCTAGAAAAAATTCCAACAAGCACCTTTGGTTTCACCTCTCCCTCAGAGGATCAGCGGCTGGGATCAAAGTAACCTTGCTGTCCCAAACAAAAACACTATTTTTGCTTTGCCATGCAATCACTAGTGTACGGTTTTCATTTGCAGAAGTTGGTTACATGTTCAGATATTTGAAATGTTTCATTGCATAGTTGATATATATGGTTCCCTTGAAAATAAAGCTGCTATTCATTCACTTTACTATTAGCTAGATCGGATTAGGTTGGTATAACTAGGACTTTGATTACTTGCAAGTCCTTATTGGTTCAGTTGGAAATGCACAGTGCAGAGCACCTCTACCACTTCTTCATCCACCCAAACTTCATCAGAACCATCTGTTCCATCTCCTAACTGGGTTTCTTGTCTCACGTTTGTCATCTTGCCCACATAACCCTACCTTTTTGTGCAACCATTATTTCGGCCTTCTTTGAGCAAATTCATCTATCTACACCTCCTCTCACTCCATCCACCAGTCCTTGAACCACTTCAGACCCCTATCCTACCTCCATACCCATTCCTTCATCTTTCCTCACTCATCCACCCTCCAAAATCCCATTTCTAAACATCTTGTAGAAATTTCTGAACATCCTGTAGAAATCCCTGAACATCCTATAGAACCCCTGCAGACTTCGTGTAGAAGCTCACAAATGAGGTTTCTTGATAGACAAACTTTGTGAAACTCACTAGAAGGGTGTTAGGGACTCCTTAGGCCCTCTCTGAACCTTCTCGACCTCTTCCAAGCATTTCTCCTCATTGATCCACCTCTGCACAATCAAGAACAGTGAAAGCCTATGCATGATAAAACCGACGACTTATTCAAAAATACAAAAAGATGTTTTCTTCAGATAGAAGTAGTCTAGACACATGTATTTTACCTTCATAGAAGTAATGCCATCTCTTTCAGTAGCTTGCATTCTCTTCTTGGAATCAGTAGGACTAGCTGGTAGAATTAGGGTTTGCTAGGGTTTGTGCTTTCGTTCAGTTTCTCAATTTCTTTTTGCAAGTAGATTAGCTTCCTTTGAGACTAGCTTCCATCCATCAGTTAACAAGCTTCTTCTCAAAGCTCATAGAAGTTGTCTTGAGCCCCTAAGGGACTTGTGCTAGCGGACCAAGTGACAGCTGCGACAAGAGCTAGTACTTGTGCATATAGCATCGTCGCTTCCAAGTTTGTTACAAACTACCGGGTTGATAAAAGTAAAGAAGGGAGTCCCAGGAGTTGCAACATTATTGCTGCAATACTGGAGCTCACCAGCGTGCGAGCAACCATTCCATGATATTTGACACAGCGAGGTTGACGGTACGACCAACTTCAGCAGTTTGACATCCTTTTCTTCAGATGGTCCCTGGATGTGAGGTATATGCAGTGTGTTCATGTACTTATTTTTCTATGCATTGTGCTACATAGATCCCTGTTTGATGTTTGATGTGGGATCTTGTTTTCATACTTGCTTCGTGATTCCTGCTTGATGTGAAGTGGAATCATCTGTGTGATGTACTTCTTAGCATGATTCGTCATGTTTTGTTTGAGATCCCTTTGAAGTTATGTTGATGGGATACTCTTGTGTTGCCATGCATGTTTGCATTGAGATCCCTTTTATGCCATGTTGGCGAGATCTTCATCATCATCATGCATGAGTTTATGTCATATGGATAGGAGTCCTTTTTGACTGAGAGTTCCTATAGTGTAACATATCTTGGAGCCACTCCTGTGTGAGGGCATTTTCCTTATATGATAGTGACATCATTTATGTATATTAAACATTAATACAATATATTAAAAATTATAATTCATTAAATACCAATATATACTAATAAAGATTAATTCATTAATTTCACATACTATTTTATAATTGATAATAATATACTAACATATATTAATATTAAATGCCTATATGTAGTATTAGTATAACAATCACTAAATATTTATAATAATGATTATTATTATATTTAAATTAAAATTAATTAATTATTAATAATATTAAAATTAATAAATTAATCTTAATAATAAAACAATTAACATAATAATAAATTAAAATCAATTAATTATCTCATTAATAATTAATCAAAAATTATTATTCAAAAAATAGCTGACATTCATCTCATTCCATTAAACCAAAATCTACTTTCCTCATTACTATTTAATCCCTAAATTAAGCTCTTCTACTATCAAGCATTCAAGGAGTCCTCATGATGGATCCCAATTGGGATTTAAAACGTTGACAAAAAATGATGTTTACTGTGGATTCTCCGATAACTGTATCAAAATATATAAACCACAGATCTCTTAATCATTTATGTACATCATCACTATTGACAACACTTAATGCAGTGGCCTACACCATCTTGACACTGGGGCCTGAAGACGTAGTCCCTCGTGGACGAACTCCATTATCAATGGCTTATGTTTGCATGTGTCAATGAATGTCATGTTCCTCTTCTTTACATCACGCACATGTATTCATTTATGTTCTTTTAAAAATGCAATTTAACACATCACAAAAGTAAAAGGTTTTGGAAGGGTCATTTGTCACACGCGGACCCGGATCAAGTGGTATCAAAGTGTTCTTTGCATGGATGTGAAATGCAAGCGTGAATAATGGAACATGCGGCGACAGAGGATGAAAAAGTGATGTACGAGACCATGCTCAAAATTTCCAAAAGGGTGGAAATAATATATGAAACTCTACAAAAAGAGACAGGGGAAAAGGAGCAATTGTAGCTTCAGTTGCAAGCCATGGAAGAGGCCCTGGAAGAGCTTAAGCACAACAACCAGAATCTTCAAATAGATAATGCTGAACTGAAGATGCTTCTACATGAATAGAAAGAGGAGAAACAAATTTTGCTACAACAACTGCAAGCTAAGGATGAGGCCTTGGAAAAGCTGCAGCGAGACCCATGTGAGGTAAAAAGTAGTTCTTTGAATTCATGTATGTGTCCTGATGATTATTTCACTATTTTTTAAAATAATACCATAGGAATTGGCTCCAAACTGTTGAAAAAATGGGTTATGAAAGAAAATTCTTGGGCCTTAATGGCAAAGGCATTGTCAACCCCATCAAAGTAGAAGAGTTACCCCATCAAGCAAGACTTGGGTATGTCACGAAAGAAGTTGGGGAATGCATCGAGATAGCTAGCGAACCACCAACAATAGATGATGAGAAGCCTTCATTAGTTCTTTCCAACTCGACAGTGGAGGTAAAAGATGTTGGTTTCCTTTCAATTTAATCTTCACATAGTATGATTTCTATTGGAGATTTGGAGATCCCAATTACAGGGACAAACATGACGCTTCTTACCAAGACGAGGCACAAGGAGGAAGAAGAACTTGGTTTTAATAACCAAGGCATAACTCAACCATTGGAGGTTGTGTAGAGACCTCAATTTGCAGGCTTGAGATACACCAAGGGAGAATGATCGAAGGTGTCAGATTCTTTCGAGACATCATTGAAATCATCGAGGAAAGAGAATGATGGGAACACATCCCCATCATTCCATGGAAATTTCCATTGAAGGGAAAGAGCTAAGATGAGATCTCATCTCCATAATGACATCAAAGATGGAAAGGAAAGGTATAACCAGTTTCGATATTTGAATGTTCATTTCAATTATAATAATGTTGTTAATGATAAGTGTAAAACATGGCATTGAAAAACATGTACCTTTTGTCGATTACATAACCATACATTTTCTAAGTGTTGGAAAATAATGGCAGCACACAAAAGGATGAGGCATGAAAGTCCCTCTCAACAACAGGTAAAGAAACATGTTAAGCAAATCTGGAGGAAGAAAACCTATTGCAGTTATTGCGACAAAAGTGGCCTTAAAAAAGCCACTTGCTGGAGGCTCCATCCAGAGTAACGCCTCAAAGAGAAAGTGTCGGTGCATGAACGAGGTGAAACAATTGTTCGAAAAGCAAAACCACCATAGGGGGGTGACCCATTCATAGCGATAAGTGAAAAATGGTTTCTAGATATGTTATCTTGTCATGGTCATGCTTTTGAAAATCATTTGTTACAGTTTAAAATGTAAAAGTGATGATGTGTTTCCATCACTTGTTCAGCAACAAGGATGTCTCGTCTTATTTTGTGTTGCATTTTACACTGTCAAAGTGATGTCATGTTTCCATCACTTGTCAAAGCAAAAATAGTGTTTGGCCTTATTTTTATAAATCATGTGTTGTAGTGGTGATGTGTTTCCATCACTTGTTGGAGCAACAATGATATGTTGGCCTTGTTGTCATAGATGGGGTCTTGTGTCCATCTTGATGTAAACTTGACAACTGAGTATGTATTATAAACTCATCGCAAGTGTGGGATGCTTGGGTCATTAGTTGGACATGAAAGTCAAGCATGTAATTTGCAAAACAATGTACTACATGTTGCAGAGGTTGCAGGTGTTCGGCTCATTGCTCAAGGCTCCAAAGAAAAAAGGTGAAGGAGATGGAAACGAGGCCTTTTAAGACGCTTATGATGCAGACAAGGTATCGAAAAGTTGTAGATTGTTTCTCATGCTTTTGGAGCACCAAAATCTCCTCAATGGGGAAGGATTGATCCAGGTGGTTCCAGAGACATACATAGGACAAAGAGGGCTTATGAATGCTCAAAAACCAAAATGATCAAAATTTTGTTGAACTAAGACCAGACTGTAGATCTCATCATCCTAATCACAGCGATGCAAACCGTTCGGCAATCCGAGCTCCTATGAGGGAGAATGAGCTATTCAAAGTTCTAGTCAAATTTGGGTTCTGAGCGAGGTTTAAGTGTCCTACAGTTTGACTGACCTTGGGGAATGAAACCTAGCTCCTAAAAAGTGGTCAAAATTGTGGCCTTGTTAATTTTCCCAATATCCCTTAGTTTCTAAAGAATTGAAGATCACCCCTCTTTTAAAATATATATATATATAGATATAATATATATATATATATATATATATATATATATATATATAATATATTATATATATATATATATATATTATATATATATATAATATAAAGGGGGGTGGGCGGGCCACCTTCCGGTGGACCCAGCCCACAAACCCATTAACTCTAACCGTATGCCATATGATTTAATGTGGGGCTAGCGAGGATCAAACCCACCCAACTCACATGGGCTATCCGCACTAGGTGGGCCCATATATGGTATGTACCATGTACCATGAACATCACACCAATAACCACATGGCTCCAACAAACTTTAATGCAAACCAAATAATGCTGCAATTAAACCAACAATGTCAAAATTAATGCGGAGGGTATGGGGCAGGCCACCCAATCCAGACTCAACCCCTAGAAAAACATACATGTGTTTTATGAAGACAAACAATAATGTATTAAAATGGGAGGGGCGGGATTTGACCACTCGAACCCTCCTCAACTAATGGTTATTATTACCAATCCGCCCAAACAAATTTGTTGGTAACTCCATCTAAAAATTTTATATTAACCCATCATTTCATCATTGCACCCAAGCATGGAGGAACCAAGAGCGGGCACAGAAATTGAGACAAACTTTTAATTAATTTATTGCAGGTAGAACCATGATTGAACAAAATTTCCAGGAGTGTGAAATTTTTTCAGTGTCCAAATTGGAAAAATTTTATATCGATCTTACACCTCTCGATGACGCAAACCTGATGGTGTAGTAAATTTCCTAACCTAAGAATTCGATTTGTAGAGGACCCATAGGATGGAATCTTTGAGGAATCTAGGGGGAATCTAAAACATTCCTTAAGCCCTAGATTTTCACTTTCTCAGAATTCAAAAATTTGACAATCAATTTTGCACTATTTAATGCCAAAAATCTGATGGTGTGTTCTGTTAGCGCTCAAATCTACCTTAGGCTGAAATAAGGTAAAACTCAAGGCTACATCAAACCACGCTTAGCCTCGTAGCTAGCCCTACGAGGATAGGAGAGGGCTCTCTCCGGGTCAATATCGGCAAAGGTAATCAATGAGGCTCGAGATGACTAAATTAATAATTAATTTTAGGCTAGGTATGAAGTACAAGGAGTTTAAAATTGATTTTTTGGAGTTTTGTTGAATCTAAGGGAAAGGCAATTTTGGGTGCAAGGATGAGACACAGTTTTTGCAGAGGTCTACTTGGGGCAAGGTAGGCGATTGTCTTGATGCTTTTAAAGAGAGTGAATGGCTAGATCTGACTAGTGAGAAGTTAAGGAGAGCAAGAAACTTTCAAGGATTCTCCATAAATAGATGAAAACATGGAAAATCAAACAAACTTAAAGGCAGAGCATAGCAAATTATGGATTCTACTTAACTTCATTTGTTCATTGCAGAAGATAAGAGAAGAAAATGATACACATAAACAACTTACAAATACTGAAAGAAGCACACCATCAACACATAAAACCACATGAATCCCAAATAGTGCTGCAAAACCCTGGTCTTTCCTTTGCCAAAAATGCAGATAAAATATGTACAATAGAGTGTCAGGCTTTTCCCAAGAGTCCAACCTCTCCAACCTCTGAAAATGATTGAGAAATTACATCATATAGACCATCCTAACCCCTTTCCTTGCCTCTAGGGTCGAGCTCATCATTCTAGGATTTGTTTCAACCAACTCTAAACAAAGCACTACAATCTAGGTAGTCAAAACAACTTGCCTCTATAAGCTAGGAAACCAATTCATTCATTAAATTTTCACCTTTTAGTGAATGAATCTTCTAGAATAAGTAAATAAGTGTCAAAATAACATCATGTTTCATTAATTACATCAATAGGAGTGAAAAAATCACATCACAAGTCAAAACTGGTCAAACTGGCTTCATTTCCTGAGCTGAAGATGAAAATTGTGCCAAAAAACCCTATGCGCCGCACGCGTGAGCCCTATGCGCTGCGCGCCTTTCCACCTATTGTTGGGGCACTTCCTCGCATCTAAATTGAGCTCAGGTTGGCTTGTTGGAAAGCCCTAGATGTCTACTTTCCAACCCAAGTGGAATTTTCCAATTTGGTGTCCATCGGCCCCTCCAAAAGTGCATTCTCCCGGAGGTACTTCCTGCTGGTGCAAAAGGTGGCAGAAAGGTGTTTTTCATGGTGTTTTTGAGCCTTTTGGTCACCCAGAACTTGATGAAATTCTTTGGCAATATCTTAGCATGTATAATTCATCATGACAAATCCAAAACCACAAGCCATTTGTGATTTCAACCTCCCAATATTATGGTTCGCGCGCGGCGCGCTACGCGTTGAGCTGAAAAACCTGTTTTGCAAGCCAAAAATTTCAAAATGACAAAATTTTCTCCAAATTCCTTGAAATTTGGGCTGAAGGTGCCTCATCAAGTGCCACGCTTAGCCAAAGAAGCTTCAACCAAGATTCGGAGCCGATCTTGCCTTTTACTCCGTTTCAGTGTCTTCCTAGTGCATGCAGTTCATTGATGGAATCTCTGTCTTGGTTGTATGATGTGTTGTTGTCAGTCATGGTGTTGCAATGTGTATGTCAAGTGTATGTTTGGTTTGTTTGAAAATGAGAAATGAGAAATTGGTGTCATTATCTCCAATTTCCAACTATGTGCCAAATTTGTACCAAAGGGAAAAGACTGTGGGAGAAATAGGACAGTGGGAACAAGGATTGTAACCGAGTGAAATTTGCCCTTTTTAAAACTTTTGATTTGTCTGAAATGTGGAGACAATGGGATAGTCACTTGATTGTTTGGGGACTTGAGGATTTTACAAGTGGAATCAGAGAAGGAGAGTGATAGGGAATGGTAGGGTTTAGAAATAGGGATAATAGAACTTAGGAATAAGTGATTTGGGAATTGGGAGCATGGGCTTAGTGATTTTAGGGGATAGGGGGGAACTTAGGGAATGATAAAATCAAAGGACAAAGAAGATGAGGGAGTGAACTTGGTGACGAAACAATGAATTGAAACCCTAGTAGAAAGCTTCTTGGAGGTATTTAGAAGGTAGGGTTTGATTGTTTTACACAAGCTTCATGAAATACACATCATTAACAACCAACCATTAATCTTGGATGAAAAACCATGAATGAAGTTCAACCTACTTGTACTAATGGCAATCCATGCATTTTGGGCGATATTGGAGCAAATTTTTTAAGTTTTTGGGCTTGTTGGTTGTATGCGCCGCACGCCTGCCCAACGCGCCGCGCACCTCTGATGCATCGCGCCAGTGTATTTTTACACTGTGAAAACTTGCCCAATACGCCGCGCGCCTGCCCAACGCGCCGCGCACCACATAGTGCATTTTGCAGGAGGCTTTTGGAGGCCTTCCTAGTGTCCACATTGGACTCAGGATAGCTTGTTGGAAAGGTCTTTGAGTCTACTTTCCAACCCAACCCGAATGTTTCAATTTGGAGTTAATTTTTCTTGTCAAAAATCAAATCTCCCAAGACTATTCAAAATGTGCCAAATGAGGCTGCCTCAAGGTAGAGTGTTGTTGCAGTCAACTTTTGAATGCCTTCCTTAACTCCAAATTGAGCTCATGATAGTTCATTGGACAGATCTATTTGTTTAGTTATCCTTTAACTCATCAATAAATTTATTTGGCCAGCCAAGCTAGGAGAAAACTTTATTTTCCCAAGGTCACTTCAGAGGTGCATCAATTCTCCTGAGGCGATTGTATTTTTGACATTTCTCTAAAACCATGACACCTGTGTAAAAAATGAAGGAGTTTTTTCTTTCTTGGTTTGTTGTGGAAAAAAACCTCTCTCCATTTTCCCAAATTCATCTTTTATTGCTATGAAACATATTTTGAGTGAAACTTATCCCGATGTGTGAAACAAGGAATTTTGTCGAAATGAAGCGAAATGAAGGGGATAAGGGGCTTATAAATTCTTGGGGAAATTTTTGGAAGTAGGGAGGGATGTTAGGAAGCAGGGGGAAGTGGAATCTCAGAGATTGAGTGAGGGGAAGGGCTCCAAAAGGGAAAAACACATGCCTAGCCTAGAAAATTGCCAAGTTGTGGCAAGAAACTAGGGTTTATGCAAAAATGAGGAATTAGGGGAATCTCAGTGACGGGAAGCATTTGATAAGGTATATTAAGGATAGGGGAAGGTGTATGAACATCTGGATACAAGTTTTGCTAATGATTTGACCGTCCAAGAGAAATTGCCTTCAAAACCCTAGGAGAGGGAAATGACCTTACCTAGGCATAACTCAAGCATGAACAAGGTGTGAAATGACCCAATGGAACCTGACATGATGATGAAAACCCTATGAATGATGATAGACTCAGCTGAATAGCGGCATATACTCACATTTGGGCAATTTTGAAAGGAGTGAAAGCAAACCCTAGACCTAATGCCTAGTGACCAAATTTTGCTTGAAGACTCAATCAAATGACAAAATTTGACCTTGACACTCTGAGACCACTTTGTAAGAGCATATTTTATCACTGGAGGAAGTCTGGAAAGACTGACACTAACATGTTCATATTTTCCATTTTCTCATTTCATTTTCAACCACTTTTCTAAGTGCAATGTAGGTGTGAGCATTTAGTGTGCAAGCAGTCATTCCATGAGATTCGAGACAGCGAGGTTGATGGTACGACCAACTTCAGCAGTTTGATATCCTTTCCTTTAGATGGCCCCTGGATGTGAGGTATATGCAGTGTGTTCATAAAATTCTTTTGTTATGCATTGTGCTGCACATATCCATGTTTGATGTTTGATGTGGGATCTTGTTTTCATAATTGTTTCATGATTCCTACTTGATGTTACGCGGAATCATATGTGTGATTTAGTTTTTAACATGATTTGTCATGTTTTGTTTGAGATCCCTTTAACATTATGTTGATGGGATACTCATGTGTCCCCTTGCATGTTTTTATTGATATCCCTTTTATGCCGTGTTGGCAGGATGTTCATCATCATCATGCATGAGTTTATGTCATATTGATAGGAGTCCTTTTTTATTGAGAGTTCCTGTAGTGGAACATCTCTTGGAGCCACTTCTGCGTGAGGGAATTTTCCTTGTATGATAGCGGCGTCACTTATGTACATCATTGCTATTGACAACACTTAATGTAGCGACCTACACCATCTTGACACTGAGGCCCGGAGACTTAGTCCCTCGTGGATGAACTTCATTATCAATGGCTTATATTTTCATGTGTCGATGAATGTCATGTTCCTCTTCTTCACAACATGTAGAAGTATTCATTGATGTTCTTTTAAAAATGAAATTTAACACATCACGAAAGAAAAAGGTCTTGGAAGGTGTTGTCACTCCAAAATTTCTTCGAAGTTGTCAGAAAAATAAATAATAGAGGTAACCACAAACCACTTTTGGAGAACGTGACCTAGCCTTCCTGATGCTCAAAGAGGGCTCTCTCTTTAAAATTTAACTTTGTTTTAGTTAAGATGGTTTTAGGCTAGTTATTATTTACACTTGGGTTTTGGTTTGAATTTGGGTGGTGGGTCACTTTACTTAGATGAACAGAGGTTTGCTTTTACCATTGGGCTATGGGGTCGAATTTCACACAAACAAGACTAGATTCAGTTCTAAAAATAGTGTCTACAGGGCAAGATAGATGTGTTACTGTAGATATCAAAGGCTAACTGGTAAAATGGTTTCAAAGCTGATCGAGGGAGAAATTAAGGGTTCCCTAGGCCGGACTCTCGAAGGAATGAAAGAATTCAACCAGGATGGGAGAGCAATTAAGGGTTCTCAAATCCAGGTATCAGAAGAAAACATGTAAATGACTAACTATGAAAAATAGAGTCTACTTAAACAAATTCTGAGTGATATCTCCATTTAATTCATTCAAATTTAGAATACATTTAATTTTATGAAACACATAAGAAGATATCAAAATCAAACAAAGAATATACTTCACTAAAAATGGCTCATCTCATGAATCCTTTAGCGAAATTCTTTTATTACTTGCTCCAATCTATTGACTTGAAAATGGTACAATCACCCTTAGGTTTAAGATCAAAATAACTCTACAAATGTAAAATAAGCCACCCAAAATACTTCAAATGAAGAAGTATTTATACCAATTAAACTGAAATATCTTGAAAAAATATCAATATTGGTTTTACAAATATCTCAAATTGTTTTACATTAAGAACTTAAATAAAGGACATTCAAAACTAATGAATCTATTTGGAACTATATTTCTGGATTTATGGTGAGAAAGAAGATAAATTTGAATTTGATAGCAACTCTTAATTGATGATGAGGCTTCCAAGTCACTAACTACCTCCTTCCTTTGTGCATTTTGCCCCAGAAATTCTGCAAAATTAAGGTCCACTCATACCATTGTATATCTCAATCTAAGATATATATGTCAACCTTGAAAGAGGTTATTGTAGATAAGTAAGTTATTGAGATAAAAATATTTTAGTTTCCCAAAATTCAGCTCCAGATATTCACCATATTCTCTGCAAAAAGATGTAAAAAATAGGACTTTGCAAAGTCCGAAAAATAGGCTGTGAAGATATGAATTTATATCCCTTTTTGTTATATATGTGTAAAAGGTGAGATAGGTTTTTGTAGATTCGCCTTTTAGGAACACCAACCTATTCCAGTTTCTCAAAAATCATCTTGGATTGGCCACAATAGTTTCTGCAAAATTATGACATAAATAGGAAATTTCTGGAAAATGTATAATTTATGCTCTAATTTCATCTTTTAACCTTAATTTTCTTTTAATTGTTTTTACCTTTACTTTGGATAAAATTCATTGTTTATGGTGAAATTGTCTTCATCTCTGTTTAAACCTTACTGCCTCCATGTTTACTTTTACTGTTTACCTTGATTACTCTATTTTTTCATCTATCTTCACTTTGACATGAATTTATTTTATCTCTATGCTTTGTAACTATCTTCCATGTTGTTTGTCTTTTCGCTAGCTACTTTTTTTCTCTTTGATTTTTCAATCTGATACACTTTTACTGATACTCTTTCATCTGGTTGATTTATCTTTTTCCTTTTACTATGCTTTTCTGACTTTCACTGTAACTTTTTGACTTTTACTATACATTTTCAAATGAGAGTGTTGTTTCAGTTTTTTGTCAAAATACCTGGAAATTGGTGAATTGGCTCGAAAATTGATTTGAATGGTGATTACAGAGGGTACATTGGCTGTAGTCGTGAACTGAATGCTAAAATTAGGTGTCCGAAGCTTCTTCGGGTGGTAGATGGCAGTGAATTTTGGTCGTAGAGGCTTAGGGTGTCGCAAATGTATTGTTGAGGTTTTACAGAAAAAATGAGCAAAAAGGGATAAAATGGGGCTTCTCAGCCTTTTAAAGGGCAACAGTTATATTTTGGTGGGGAAAGTATTTTATGAATAATGGACAATTTTTGTGTTGGGCGGGGAGGTGGTTTTAGAGGCCATTGCACCGTTTTTGGTAGACGGGCAGTATTTCCCTGAGGGATCGTGATCTATGCCGGAGGCTAACACGTAGCAAAATCGGGCCCGAGCAAAATCATGAATCTCGTGTGCTCTCGGGCTGATAAAGGTCAGAGAGGGAGTGAGTACAATATGGATGCGCGTCGTCAGATCTAGGGTGAGAGATCTAACGGCTATCGCGCGGTGAAGCTGTACTGAGGGAAATCAGGGTGAAGAGTTATGGGGTTTCCTTTAACGGCACCAATGGTTGGTGGGCTAATAGGTTTATGTTGGGGAAATATGAAGCAGGGAGTTAATTTAAGCAATACGGGGGATGAAACTATAGTTTATAATTAAATCACGGTTTGGATATTATATATGAAGCAATTATTTAATACGGGAAAAAGATATATCAGGGAGCTAATACATTAGGTTAGTATGTTAATATGAAATGAATGAGTGGAATGTAAAATATCGTAAGCATAATGTAAAATATGATGTTTGGCTTGAATTTGTTTACTATAGTGGCCCAATATCAACATTTAACACTTATACTTAGGATAAAAGCATTTTTTGTGGGTTTTTGAGTATTTTGAATGAGGGGAATTAGTTAAGGGGATTTTACCTTTCCTAGGTAAAATGTGTTTTAAACTTAGGAAAAGGGGATTTTGTAGGATTTTCTGTAAACATCAATAAAAACTTTGTATAAAAGTGCAAAAAATAATACGTCGGGTTATTATAGATCTTAAAAGTTAATTCCAAAGGAAGAATGAACATTACTATGTTTAGGCACAAATAAATATAAATGTTTTAAAAACTTTCCAAAAAAAGAAATATGTCGAGCTCTACGCAAGTTTTGGTTCTTGTCAACTAAATAGTTTTATAAATATTGAATTCTATTTAATCGAAATATTTCGAGAAACTTCCAATCAAAACTTGTGTTATACTTTACTCTCTTGCTTTAAGAACTTTCTTAGTGAAAAAAAAAATTGTGTCCAACTCTACGTAGGTTTTGATTCTTGTCATCTAAATAGTTTAATAAATATTGAATTCTATTTAATCGAAATATTTTGAGAAACTTCCAATGCAAACTTGTGTTATAATCTGCTCTCTTGCTTTAATAACTAAATTTGTTTAGTCAAAATGTTGTAATTGGTTATATTATGTCATAAGTATGAATGAATGTTCTCTTGTAATTTCAAGTCTCAAAATGGCTATCACAATAGAGACATATTGGCAAACAATTATCGTAACCATGTGCCAAATCCAAAAATAGGAATGGAAACAAAGACATAACAACAATAGAGACAATTGAGACTAAATTTGTTTAGTCAAAATGTTGTAATTGGTTATATTATGTCGTAAGTCTGAATGAATGTTCTCTTGTAATTTCAAGTCTCAAAATGGCTATCACAATAGAGACATATTGGCAAACAATTATCATAACCATGTGCCAAATCCAAAATAGGAATGGAAACTTCTCCTAGTCCTCTCTTTGATATCATTAGTCTTGTATTGGATACCATAGTATCAAAGATTGGCCTTCTTACCGCAATAAACCAAGTGCCCTGCCTACAAATCCTTGTCTATGATAAAAAGATCTTTCTGGTACCTGTAAGGCAAAGTGTCCCTAAAAGTCACCCTCGAAAGCGTGACACCCCACCCTGTGCCATGGATAAGATAGGAGACAATGCCCTTGATGTATCCATTGTTCTCCCCGTAGTTGAGACTGTGAAAGTCAACATGTCCTATACTTGTCGCCTTTGGCCTATGAACACCAACCACACTTCCTTCCTCTACCACATAAACATTGTTTACATATTATCAAACGTGATAATGAACACCAATCGTCCCAACTTCCCTTTTCATCAATTCCCTAACCTTGCTACCCCCTCAACGCAACACCATGAGGGCTAGCCCTAACTTGAAGGGATTAGCCAAGCACCAAGTTGTGACAGAAGAATCTTCTTTAGTGAAGGTCTCTTCATGAGAAACATATTAAATTATTTTTCTCTCCTCTGCCCAACATCACAAGTCAACCAAACATACCAGCTCATTCCTTAATAGGCTAAGAATTATCATGATTCCATGACACCTAGCTTCTACAATCACAAAGTCCAATGCCTGCAACCACTTGTGTTTGAATTAGGACTTTGTTGAAAAGCAAAAAAATTGTAATTTTAAAATTGTGAGTTTGTAGCTTTTATGTATGTAATCAAAGCTATATTGGAAAAACAATATGAACTCTTTCAAAATGCACTTTAACTTGCAAAAAAATAGCTAATTTATTGTATGTTCCTATTGAAAAGAAAATAGGATTTGTATCTATATTAAAATTTATGGAAATTGTTTCCAATATTGCTACCAACTCTATCATCAAAATTTTAAAAAAAGTGACATAAAGTGATAACATAAACACACATTCAAGATTTTTTTTATTTTTTATTTTTAATATTATGCAAAGCTACCTATAATTGCTTATTTATTTAATGTTTTGAAAAGAAATAATTATTTCATTTGTTTATATTTTTTAAAATAACCAAAATATGTGAACTTATTGGTTTATATTTTTATAAATAGTTTGCTGTCGGTGAGTGTTTTAAAGATTATTATGTATTATATGAAGTAGTTTATAAATCAATAATGCAATAAAAAATTAATGTCTTTTTGCTTGGTTTTTTATATAAAATATATATACAATATTTATATTTATAAATTATATATCTATTCAAAATTAAAATAGAAATATATATAAACCAACCATTCAAATGGCTCGATAAAAACTATATTCTTTATTGTGTATAATATTCCCCCACAAAAATGATACATCATCGAATTTCATATATAGCTATTAGTTTCTGCACGCTTTACCATGATGCATTTCCAACTCGAATTCATACTTCTTGCTGCTGCTCATCATACGAAAGATAAAACACCCTCTCCATGGATACCTGCGCAGCATACCTTTCCGCCACATCGACAGTTGCTCCGTTCTACACGCCTAATGCACCTATTTCGTCTGATTTCATTGACTTGTGGATCATATATTTCCATCTCTGTCCGGTATTCTTTAGGAGGCTCTGAAACTGAATCAACCAAAATGAGAGGCTTAATGGAGATTGCAACGTGCAAACTGGGTGGCGGCTGGGAACCTCCACTGATAATAGTATTAAAGGGTATCAAGGGAAACCAATCGTTGATTGATAATGTGGGAGAAGCCAACAGATCTCTCCATGCTATTTCAACCCATCCCACCAATTTGGACGCTCTAAACATATTTCCCAGTACTCTAATTCTGCTACTTCTCTCCCTCAACTCAAACCTAACAAACTGCTTTTGCAATTCGCAGATAACATTACAATCTCCAATACTCCATCCGCACTCGAAGCTAAAAGTCTGCTTCCATTCGGGGCCTGCCTTTGCCATCACTTCCCTGGAATTCACTGCAATATTATTATCCCCGTCGCCTTTGCCACTGGTCAGATAATATCGAACAAACAGACTGTCTCTGCCCCCCGAAGGCTTAACTATGACATTTTTGGCTTCCAGAATCTCCAAATCCACTACCATGCGCCTTCCACAGGCCACCATTCTATTTGTGGTTAGCAAGAAACTTTCAGTAGTAAAAGGCAACACAAAAATCCTTTGAAGTGCTCCTGCACAATTTTTCAAAGCATGCGAGGTTGAGCGTATATATACATACACATGGAAATGATCTGCATGCTAGGGTTTATCTTCATGATTTCAAAGTTGCAGTGGGGTCCTCGTGAAAACTTTTGCGAGATGGGTATCCTTGGGAGATACAGTCTAGGTCGTATGAATACAGTGCAACTCATAAATTTATTTTCTTGCAATCATCTATTGGTTCTTTGTTAATAGAGTGTGTGGCAACCATTGAATTGATCAAATGGGCAAGTAATTGAAGGCGTGAGTGGAGTAGGTGCCCTGACTTAAAAAAAAAGTGGTCAAAATCTGTAAAGTGGGAGATAATGCCAATATTTGTGGGCTCTTTGATGAGCCCACAAATGTGATACCACTATGCTACATGACCAGATTAATATGATCCAACCTATCGTGATTGAAGGACGAATATATTATACTTATCGGCTATAGTTCGACGAGCCTTCCGCTTTCAATTCTTTGACTCAAAATTATCTCAACACCAGTTTTAACATAATGGCAGGCAATACATAATTGGCTTTCCTGGCATAATATGTCAAAAGTTTGCACTAAAATGGGGATTCAGTGGATATCACGACGTTTATCTCCTCTGCAATATTATCATGAACTTAGTGGATATCATGTTCTTCATGAAAAAATACAGAGACACCTCAACTCCACTAGTAAAAAAAAGGTAAATAATGGCAGGCAAACAATGATGTGCTTTCGTGACTTACCACGCCAAAAAGAAATGCATTCACATCAATTCTATTTCATGTCATGATTCATCTATTCTAGATATTTTCATAAATTTAATTGATATACTTAAATTTAATTGATAATTGATATTTGATATACTTAAATTTAATTGATATTTTATATACTTAAATTATTGTTTTGGGTGTTGTGAATTATTTAGGGTAATTTATTTATTTATTTTAAAAATGAATCAAATTAATTGATTAAAAAATGTAAGCAATTTAAAAGATTTATAGGATGGATCTTAAATATATATTTCTGAATAATTCTTTTTCAGAAGAAAAAAACAAAAAACAAGTTTTTATTAGAAGTGAAGATTGTTTTACATTAGAAAATGTAACTTTGTCCAAGCTGGATTGTAAACTCTAGAATATAACAAAAAACAGACCTTTGATATGCCATCAGAACATCACAATAAGACTGTCAAAAAGATTACTCACACTGAGAGAAAAAACATAACAAAACAGGGTTAGACCCACAAAGTACACCATTTTTGGAAAAAACTAAAGTTCTGAAAATAGCAGAAAGACATCCCAATGTCTCTCCTTCAGATCTCAAAATAGCCTTGGCCACAAATGATATCATTGACTTCTGAATAACTCTACTCAAAAAAAACCTATAAAACTAACTTACAAAACTGTAATAAAAAATAATAAAAAGAGAGGATGTTAATTTTTTAATTTCTTAATTTCTAATTTTTATATATTTTATTAATTTTTAATTTTAAATTAAAAAAAATTATGATGACATAATTACTATACTCATAATAAAACTAAATTTATTTATATATGAAAAAATTATCTTAAATAATTAAAAATAGCAAATAAATTTATATTATCCGATTCCAATAACCATTTAAGAATCCACATCATCAAGCTAATTGCATCCTGATTGACACTGATCAGCCAAAATCAATTGAATATTTTAATTAAAAATTTTAAAAACTACATCCATACGATATGCGGTCAAGCGATCATGGACTGGCTAGGTTTTAACATATATTTATATTTATAGTTTAGATACATATTATTGAATCTTAAAATAGTAAAATAATTAGATTTTAAATTAAAATTTCCAAAATAATTGGATCTTAAATTAATAAAATAATTAATGTGATATAGATTATTAATATATTTTAATAGGTGTTTAATAAATTTTGCATTCATCGTGACATGAATACAATATATAAAGTGTTCCTTGAAATAATTCACAAACAATCTATACATACTTAATTTAAAAAAGATACGGGCGATAACTATTCGTATATATATATATATTTATTGTTAAATCTTAAATTAATAAAATAATGAATTTTTTTTGTAACGTTAGTCATTCTTCATTCCTGATAACAGTAAAATTTACATATTTACATCATATTAGAGTTCAGGTAGCAGGTCTACCCGAAGGAAACCAGACCGCCACTTTTAGGCCTTGAAACGTGACCAAAATTTAAAAATATTAAGTTCTTTCTTCCTTTCATAACCAGAGTTTCACCTATTTAAATCTAGGCTAACCACATTAATATAACTCAATACCCAGATACACTTAGAATTCATCAATCAAAATAAACAAAGAAGACACAACACAGCTAATCTTCGTCTGACAGATTCACGCTTAGGAGCGCTAGCACCCAGCTTCATGAACTTCTTCTCTATGGCCCATTTGAGTTCCAGCACCAATTATTCCATGTCCTTAAGCAGCAAATGATTCCTGGCTGCCTCGACTTGGACAGCCGCTATCTCTTTCAGGAGAGTGTTTTTAATGCTGGTCGATTCTTCCGTCAATTGGCGTTTAAGGAGCTTCTCTGCCTGTTTGCACTCTTCATCCTCCTCTTCTCGAACAGCTTGGTTAACTTCCTAGCGCGGCCAACCACTTGCTTCATGATAAAGTAGAATTGGAGAGTTTTATTGAACAGCATGTTCCTGCCTCTTGTGGTACCAGGGTCCGTGATCACTTCCGAGTCTTCGTGGGGGATCTCTTGGTTCTCACTAATATCCCACAGCTCACGTTCCCATCCATGGATTAGAGAACAGACCTCAGGAGAAATGCGAGTAATGTAACCATCGATCAGGTGAAGGAGCTTTTCAAAGTCGGGCTTCCTGCCCCTTTTATTCGAGTGGCTACTCGTGCCATCTTCCCTTTTTTTAGCAGAATTGGTCTTCCTTGGAGCCATCTTACCATGAACCTGAGATTTGGGAATTGAGGAAGCTTTGCGACTTGTCACAGCAGAAAACCACAAGTTAGTGCAATAGATATTGAGAGCAGCCGAGGCCCATTCATTAGAAGCGGCATGCACAGCATGGGTGGACACCCGGGTCCTTATAGCAACACCAATCTAGGTGCGGCTAAAGAACCACCACCTTTTCACCGAAGCCCGGAGAAACCCGCACCCAGCAAAGTGGCGAGACCTGTCGGGCTTAGCGAGCAGCAGAGAAGAGCAGTCATGGTTGAGGCCACAAAAGAAGACCAGGGAGCATAAAAGGCCCGGGGTATGAGGGCTCACCTGGAGCGCGGCAAGGCCCGACCAAGCCCCCCATGTAGCCTGACTCTCAGAACAGGCCACAAGACCAGCATGAAGCAAATCTTTCCCATCTCGGGAGGAGGATAGAAGGAGAAAAAGAATTCTCGGAGAGCCATTTCTGTCTCTGCAACTAGGGTTCTGCGCGCTAGGGCAGGGCATTTCTTGCCAGGCAAAGAGAACGGAGAAACGAGCTATCATAATGTCTGAAGGACTAAGACGATAGGAAACATACCACCTTTTCTTGCCGGAGCCGAGGAGGAGGGTTGGTCGCAGGGTTGAGCAGGCGCCTTTCTGCTCGTTTTCATCTTTCTTGCTAGACTGAGTGATCCTTCCTCCAGTTTCCTGAGCCTTATTAACTTGTTGTCCTCTCAACTCGGCCTCCACTTAGCCGATTAATTTTCCGGCCTCCACATGGCCATTTATTTTTCCGTAACATTCCGGCCTTCCTATCTCAGGAAGCGGCTTGACTTAACCTACCCGCTTTATGCGTCATTATTACAATATACTCCCAAGTGCTCTTGCCGTAGCCTTCCTATACTCCAGCTGCCACTTGTCGTCCTACCTCTGTCCATTAACTCGAATTCCGGATCTGGTTCCAGATCCTTCCTTAATGCCATTTCAGTTCACACGTCTTCTCCGTCCCTTCGACCAGACCTGCCATGCCCCGTCACTTTCCCGATTTGATTATTCCTTTCTCTTCATCCTGTTCCCACAGATATGTTGTCCATCCCCAGCTGTTGTCGATTATCTCTGCCTCCGCTGCTTGCCACCTCATCCTGATCGTTCATCTCTATCGTGCCTTCACCACCTTTATCGATGTCAAGCAATAGCTGAAGTCGAGAGCTCTCCTCCAGGTGCAGATGAGGCAGACCTTCGCTGTCGATTTCTTTGCCCCGATTTCAGCAGCCCCAATTCGCAAGCCAATCTGCCGGCTTGTTACCTGCACGCCTGGTGTGAGTCGAAAGGAGGTAGTCAATTCTGGGTAGGAGCTTCCCGATTTCGCTGACGAGCCAAGCAGTTCTCCAGCTTTTGTTGATTTTTTCCACTGGTTGTTGCTGTTGGAGCTTCCTAACCATGTCAATTACTGGCTTCGAGCAACCCTCGATTTGGAGCTGCTTGATATTGACCCGGATAGCAATTTCCAGGCCCCGTTTCACGGCGTGCAACTCGGCTTCATTATTTGAGGCTTCCCCATAGTCCATCGTGAAGGTTCTTAGAGTGTTGCCCTCAGCGTCTCTAAAGACTCCCCCAATGCTAGCCTCTCCTAGGTTATGTTTTGCAGCGCCGTCTAAATTTAGCTTTATGAATCGCTATGGGGGGTGTCGGTACTAGTTGCTTGCAGCCACTTCTTTGGTCTATTCTGTTCGTGAAACGCCCCTATTTACCATTCTCTGGCTGACCTCTAGTCTTTTCAGGATTGTCGCCTCCGTTGTCGATGCCTTCGAGTCTTCATCCTTCCAGCTTTCCGATAGGATTATTTCCCGAATGTTTCTAGTGGTTTGTTCCCAAATTGCTGCGGGGAATCAAGTTTCTGCCTTGAAAATTACCCCGTTCCGAGCTTTCCATATATTCTAGAGAAGGAACCCAGCAGAAAGGAGCCAAGCATGATTGACCACTGGATTCTGGTAAGGATTTCTCGGCCAATTGACTATGGTGCTTACGATGTTTTGATGGTTTCTGTGATGGCGCTCAAACAGTTTGTGGTGGCTATCCCACAGGGAGATGCTGATGGAGTAGCGGTTCATCAAATGTTCCATGGTTTCCTCATGGGAGATGCAGAGGGCGCAGTGGGATGGGCCTTGGCTTCCCTTCCTCAGAATCTGGTCCTAGGTAAGCGCTCTGCCGTGGAGAATGGTCCAAATGAAAAAAGAGACTTTAGGCCAGTGCTTGGTTTTCCAAAGGTTTTTCCATTGATTTGTTTCTGGTTGATGGATTTGATTGATTTTGTGGTAGTAGGCTTCTGCTATTGAGAAATTTCCTTGAATGCGTTTACCCCACCTAAGAATGTCCGAACCTGTTTTCCTGGCTATTTTCCGAGATGCCATCTCTGTGTAATAATTTTTCCATCTGTGAGTTTCTCGTGCTCCTTCCCATTCCTCTTTTTGTTTCCAATTGCGCCAGTATCCTTCCTCATCTGGCTTCCATAAATGGCCAATAGTTGAAGCCCCAGTCTGGGATGAGAAGGCAAGGATGGCGTGTAGGTTGTCTTTTTGAATGAGGTGTTCACGTTGCTGCCAAGATTCCTCCCAGAATCTGGCTTTGTCTCCTGCTCGAATTTCCCAAAAACTGTGGTCCCTTATTAGGTCTTTGTTGCCTCTTGCCAGATTCCAGATCGCAGAACCTCTAGTCTCTGTCGTGCTTCTTAATCTTTCTTCGGTTTCCCCTGTCGCGTCGTATTTTCTTTCGAATAGCACCTTCCACAGGTTAGGGCCACCCTGAAGCCACCTCCACCAGAGCTTTGCACCCATGACTTGGTTGAGGACGAAGGGGTCTCAAAGCCCTAAACCTCCATCTTTAGTGAGCCGACTAAGCCGCTCCTAAGAGATTAGGGCCCACTTTTTTGTTTTTCCGGTCCCCTGCTAGAGGAAGTTTTTGAACAGGGAGACCAACTTTTGGCTTGCAATCTTAGGGATAGCTTGGCACGAGAGCTGATAGTTAGGGATGGCCTGCAAAACTGCTTTCAGGAGGATTACCTGACTTGGAGCATTCAACGAGCGATGGATCGAGTTCTCCATTTTATTTCTGATTTTTTTTATAAGAAGATCCCAGTTGGCCAACCGGAATTGATGCTCATGCAGCATAATTCCCAGGTATTTTGATCGAAAGGTTCCCCTGTTGAAGGCTAGAGTGCGTGCCAGGAATCTTTGGGCAGCCAGCGGGGTGTTGAAGAAGAACACTTCCGATTTATCCTTGTTAATCTCCATTCGAGAGGCTTTGCTGAATTGGGATAAGGATTTGATAATTATTTGGGCCTCTTTCAGAGTGGCTTGACCATATAGCATCACATCATCTACGAATTACTCGTGCGAGACCGGGATATCGTCCCCACAGATTCGGAGGCCTCTTATCTGCTCCCTAGAGACTTGAGCCTTTACCAATCTGCCTAGGCCTTCTGCGGCTAGGATGAAGAGGAAGGGGGACAGGGGGTCTCCTTGCCTTAGCCACGGGAGGGAGTGAAGGCTTCAGAGGGGGAGCCATTTAACAATATTGACATGACTCAGGTGCCAAACATAGACATGATCCAATTTATCCATCTTTGTTCAAATCCATATGCTTTAAGGATGCCTGCCAGATATTTCCAGCTAAGCCGGTCAAACGCCTTGGCCAGGTCCAGTTTGATGAGCATGCCTGAGGCACGGGAGCTTTTCAGGGAGTGGATCACTTCGTGGGCCACTATGATGCCATCGGTGATTTGTCGTCCTTTGACAAAGCCCGTTTTCTCTGGAGCGATGAGATCCGGCAGGATCGGCTTGAGCTTGTTAACCATGATAGTTGCAAGGATTTTGTAGACAACATTACATAGGGAAATGGGCCTGAAACCATGTGGTTAATCCGAGCAGCCATTCTTTAGGATTAGAGCCAGGAAGGTGGCGTTCAATCCCTGGTGCATGCGCTTGGAGCACCTAGATTCCTCCACAAGATCTAGCAGATCATTCCCCATGAAGATCCAAGTCGCCTGATAAAATTCAATGGTGAAGCCGTCGGGGCCCGGGGCCTTATTTTTTGACATTTTGTTGATTGTCTCTTCAAGTTCCTCCTTGGTGATTACCCTAAGAAGGGCCAGGTTTTGATCTCTAGAGACTTTCTTCGGAATATGGTGGCAGATTTTGTCTATGTCCTCAGATTGATTGACATTTGGTTCAGAGAGAATGCTTTTGAAGTGCTCCACCAAGAGTTGTTCTATTTCATCCTATTGGGTCACTATGTTTCCCTCCTTGTCTTTCAAGGAGAAGATTTTGTTATGCTCGCGATGGTTCAGCATAGCTTTATGGAAGAATTTGGAGTTTTTGTCTCCCTCTTTTAACCATTGGATCTGGGATTTTTGCTTCCACAGGATTTCCTCATGTTTTTTCCTTTCCTCCAATCGAGTGATTACTCTGCCTTCCTCCTCCGCCAGATCTTGACTTCGTCCATCCAAGATGATTTGCTGCTGGATTTTTTCCAGTCTCGACAAGAGTTTTCCTTGCTCCTGTTGGATGTTACCGAACTCTTCCCTGTTCCACTTCTTTATTTTGTTCTTGATTTCTTTGAGTCTTAGCTGAAATGACTGCATTTTAATGCGGCCTTCCTTTCCACTTTTGTTGTCCTACCACCAACCCCTTACTTTGTCTATGAAGTCAGGGGCTCGAAGCCAAAAGGACTCGAACTGGAAGGGTCTCTTTTTGCTCTGATCATTTAAGGCTATTTCAAGCTTTATTGGCCAGTGGTCTGACCCTATTGAGGGTTAGATAGAGGCTTCATATAAGATATCCAGCCCGATTATGTGCTCAAAGATGAGGAATCTGTCTAGTCTTGAAGCGATATGTTTGGATCCACCTCTTCTGTTATTCCAAGTGAATTTCCCGTTTATGGTTGGGATATCAACCACTCTTAATTATGTCTGTACTTCTCTGAATCTTTCCATTTCTTGGTATTCTCTGCTTATTCCACCTATTTTCTCATCTCGAGAAGTGATTAAGTTGAAGTCACCTGCCAGGATCCATCTCTGCTCCTGGTGAAAACTTCGAAGCTTAGTCAGCTAATTAATAAATAGGTCTCTATCTGCTCGGGTCTGGGGACCATAGAAAGCCAAGATTACCACCCATTCGCTTTGTCCTATTAGTCTGAATTGCCCTGTGAGGATTCTTGGCATTCCTATCCATGAGTCTGTGAGGACCTTTGTTGGATTCCAGAGAATTGTTATCCCTCCTACACTTCCTTTAGCATCTATAGTTACTTGTTCATATCTCGGTTTTATTTTATTCAGAATTTCCTCCATTTTCTGGCCTTGGGTTTTAGTTTCTTGGAGTAGCATAATCTGAGGTTTGTCTTTTTTGAGTCTCACTGCCAGATGTCTCTGTTTTCCTTTGCTATTTAAGCCTCTGATATTCCATGATGTCAAAATTATTTGTTAACTTGGGATAGGTTATGAAACACCGCTGATAGCGGGACCACTCTCCCTGTATTGACTAACATTTCTCCCATGAGTTGGATAGAGTCCTTAAGGTTTTTTCTTCCTCGTTTTTTTTCCCCCCTTTGCTTTGTCTGATCTGATCTGGTTTGCTTTCCTTTTGAGTCTCTTGGTGTTCTTCTGGTGAGGCTTTGCCATTTTCTAGTTTGGTTTTATATTGTTGGAAGGTTTCGGCATACAGCCTCTTTTGTTCTTCCGGAATAAACCTCTCATCCAGATTCTTTCATTCATTCAGCAGTTTTCTCAATACTTCCTCTTCTTGGCTTAGGTCCTCCCTACTGGTCTCCTGGTCTGTCTCCATCTGTTCAGTTTGTTCGTCTCGTTCCTTATCTTTTTCTGGTGGCTCGCTCGGGGTTTTTCTTTTTGCTAGGTTTCTTTCACAGTTCTCGCTACAGTCCGAGCCTTTATCCTCCTGGTTCTCCATGGGTTGATCTTCCTCGTCTTCCTCTACCTGCATCATTGCAAAGCTCTTTGGATTCACTGTGATGGATTGTTTTCATTTCCTGTCTTTCTTGGGGGTTTCCTTGTTAGCTTTTCTTTTGCTTCTCACCTCTTGAAATACATCCTCGTCTGGCTCTTTCTTTTTTTGCAGGGGCCCTCTATTTTCTTCTTTCTCCCTGGTTATCGAATATTCCTTTGCCAGGTGGCCGTGGGTATGGCACCTGCGACACCTAAACGGGATGTGTTCATAATCTATGTTCTGCTGCCAAACTTCTTCATGATATTCAAGCTCTATTGTGTCAGGGATGGGATTTGCTAGGTTCATGTAGACGTAGATCCTGGCATACGAGGTGTATCTACCTTTCTTTGTAGTTTCTACTATTTTCACGAAGCTTCCTATTGAGTTACCTATCTCTTCTAAGATGTCCGGGTCCCAAAAGTCTATGGGGAGCCTAAATAGGTGGACCTAGACATGCGCAACTAGGAAGGTTTCTTTGTTAGGGTTGTAGCATTCTTCCCAGAAACGCATGAAGAGACCGACATTATAATAGAAATACGGGCCATTTTCGAATACCTTATCTCTATCTTGTAGGTTAAAGAAGATTGTCGTAAAGAAGCCTTTCGCTCCCAGCTTGAGCTAGATGTGGCCTTGGGGCTGCCATTTTTGCTTAATCAACTTACTGAGGTCTCTTTCTGACGGCCATACCCCTACGAACTTACAGATAAGGGCGTGATCCATCATGTAACTTCTGTACTTTTCCAATTTGTTCGTTGGGATCACAAATCTGGGTTTCTCTACTGTGCATGGCAGGCATTTTCCTATGCAGCTTGTTTGCCAGGTAGATCCTAGCACCTGGCCTGTGTTATTCCATTCCTCTGTCTCATGGCTACTCTGTCCATCTCCTACCACTTATCCCAGTAGGAGGGGATCTCTCCCCTCCTGACGTCTTCTGTCATGCCTTTGTTGTTGGCCGCTGTCAATTTCTACTGGACTAAGCTGTTGTCGGTCTTCCTTCCTTCCGTCACGTTACCCCAAGGTTTTTACCTCCTTGTCGCCATTAGGGTTTGAGTTGCAGAGCTCGCTCGTCCCTCCGTAACCAAACAATGAATTTTTAAACCAATAAATGATTGTATAAATTAATTAAGAATACGAACCAAAAAAAATCATTCCCAATCCATAGCATATTTGACTACTAAAGTTAGACCAATAATTTATTTGATATCATGATCTTCATTTACTTTGGGAAAACATCTCTGAAAAGATTGCAATAAAGTGAATTTATTTGATATCCTCATTATTTCGATACGAGCGTGAATTTTGGTGGATAACACGAGCTTCACGTTAAATGCAATGTGCAATACGCACTTAAAGCCAACTTTCAAAAGTGGCCATTAAAAAAGGGTTTCTGTCAGCTGTTTGAGTTGACGATCCCACCTGAATTGTATATGTAAGATTTTAAAAAAGCACTTATCCCACCTGTTACTCGTGTTTGACGGCGAAAATATATATCCATTTAAAAAGAGAACCCCTCACCATTGTGGCTATGGAAGTTGTTGCAGAAGCCATAGTTGTTGGGACTAGTTAGTTAGTTCAAATAAGGTAAGGTACTAGATAGTTATATGAGAAAGTTGTAGCATTAGAATTTTGTGTTACAGACTGAATTTTATGCTACTGGATGGAACCATTTTTTTAATTAAAAACATATTTCTTGGGTTGCAAAACATTAAAAAAAAAATGAGAATACTTGTGATGGATTAGCCTAGTTGGAAAGATAATGAAAGCACTGAATTGGTGCATTTTTTTTACGTGTCAAAACATCAAAAGCTATTTCGGAAGTGAAGAAATGAAGGTCGTATTGAAGAAAAGAATCAATTCTAAATTAATAAAAGTTACAAAGTTATGTTGCAGTTAGTTTATATGTAATTCTTTTATCATTACATATATTAATTAATGATATTAATTAAGTGTTTTAGTTAATGGTTATTATTAAATTTAAAGTTTTCAATGTTTCTATATAATCCTTGTTTTTTTGGTTTTCCTTGTTTTTTTGGTTTTCCTCTTTCTTCTTTGTCTTCTTAAATCTAAAGCTAGCCTGCTTTAATACTCGTTCTCCTTTACCTCTTTTTATAATTATATCTTATTTTTTGCAGCTCTTTTCAAACATCTACCTTACCTTAGATTCCAAACATCTATCTCAAAATGGTTGAAATTGTGAATTATCTCCCATTATGAAATCCAACAACCTTATTAAATATAGAAATTTTCAAACATAAATAATTAGACGTAGTTAATTGTTTGAATATTGTGTTGTATTATGTGTGATGGATTAATATTATATAGTGGTTTTGTTTGGTTGTATTTTTACTTTGGAATGCATGGAGGCTTAATAGTTCCACATCAAATGGAATCAAAGCAACTTGAACTTTCACTTGATAGGATAAAAGATATGGGTATCACAATGAATAATGTATGTTGGTGAGGTGGGGAACTCACAAGATAAGATCTTATAGGAAAATCATAGTGATGGGAGATTGAGGAAAAAGACATGGAAAACCCATAAGAACTAAGAGTAAAGAAGATGCAAGTGCTGCAACAATGTTGAGGACAATGATGCTCAAATGGGTGCCATGGAGGTAGCTCAAAAGAGAGGTATTGCAAATGTAATGTGACATATTAGTTGTCATGAAGAAAAATCAAATATTAAAGAGGAGAACTAAAATAGCATGTGACAATAAAATAGTGAATGGTAACGGGGTAAACACAACTTAATACCCCTATCCATCCTAAAAGTTTAAATCTTGAAAAAATGATAGAAATGAAAAAGTTATTTGAGTTTGAGTAGATTAGCGATCATAAGAGGGTTAGTTTAATCATAAAAATTGAAAAATAGTGCTTATATGTGGTGAGGTAAGTTGCAACTTAATAGAGAAAGTTATAATAGAAAGAATATCAAAACCTCATATGGGATACTGTCAAAGTTGAATAGCAACTTTTACTCTTATAAATGAGTTGATCTATTTTCATATACCATCATGACCATTATGTATTTCTTATCCTTACCCCAAATTTCATACTTTTTAAAGTGTTTCCACACCTAATCTTCTCTTGCCCATTTTTTTGGCATACATAATCTTCTCCACATAGGATCTTCAACACATACTTTTCTTTTGCACACCATTTCTTCACACATCTCTTCCTATGCACACATAAATAATATATTCAAGGCATACTATATAATACTCTATCATAATAACTTCTCAGTTTATACTCCATACTTAAATAAATCAATCAATTGCTCATTTCAATGCTAATTTAAAGCTCATAAAGAAAGTGTGATATTCTATATGAGGTGAAAAGGCCAAATGTGTTAGTAAATGCTACCATAAATAGATATCTATACATCTAAGAGCTCTGTAAAGCCCAATTGATTTGTCACTTATATCTAAGTACATTGAACAAATAAACAATATGATGAGTAAAATTAAAGAAATGAGGAGTGGGTTTGTGGGACACAACTAATTCATTTGCATGAAAACATAAGAACTTCCATTGATTAGATATCTATCAATGGTATTTGAATTAGAGTATAGAGTAAAGACAAAATAATGGAATTTGGAATATTGGGTAAGTTAATGCTTCTAGAGGTGAGGTCTTTCATTTTAAGGAAATTATTTTATGGTTTACCAGTCAATTTGATACCAATACCAGAACCATTAAGCTTTCTATACAAAAGAAAAAACCCCTTCTATTAGCTCCTAAGGTTTTCAAAAAATTTCTAAGGTTGCTAGAGTCGAATAGGCAGCTCAAATTGCCTAAATCCCTGACTTTCCATGATTCTCAAGTTGGTAGAATCAATATCATATCGGAATTCACATGTTTCACTAAACCTTTCTTATATTGATATTTCATTATTAGCACAACCCTATAAATACTTCTTATGTTATTTTTCCTTTAAAATGGATGTTATCTTTGGCTTGGTGGAGTTTTAATATCCAATGGTATTAGTGATGGCCATTTTTCCTTTAATTTATTCAACTTATTACACTAAAGTGAAATAGAACCAATACCTTGTTCTATGATGACACGGGCACTTGTTTCATTTTTTCCTTATCAAGGACTAGTTTGTTCTCATAGTTTAGCACCTCTACTATTGAGAGGTAATGGTCTCAATTCTCTGGATGCTCTTAGGGTCAAGGTTTGAGTGGAAGTAGCAAGACACCTATGTGGGAGTGCATGTTGAAGAGGAGAATCATCCTTATACTAGGTTTTATGGTTATGAGGATATACCATTGTTGTTTCCCATATATGTTTTAGAAAAGTATTTTGTTGCCAAAATCTATGGAAAATATTGTTGGTGGTTAATTTATTTGATTGGAAAAAGGAAAAATATTTATATCATTACCATTTACTGTGAGATATGTTAGAGTGAAGAATTACGCAAGTCAGACATAAAAAATCAAAATTTTGAAGTATTAAATCATTTCAATTAACTAAAGTTGAAGCCACCCAAGGATTTGATCATGAGCACATGGTTTCAAGATATTTGGTGATTGTACTATATGAAAATTTATTCTGGAAGATTATAGAAGAAGAGAAAATGAAGTAGGAACATCAAAGGAAAATGAAACAATAGTACCTAATGATGATGTAGTTATTGAAGTGAGCACCAATTCTTAAGAAAATACTAAGCAAAGAGGGGAAAACACTACTAGTTCTCAACCCAATATAAGTTCCTCCTCGACCCAAAAAACACATGAAAACATTACAATCCAAGGAGAGAGTAATGAAGGATGATTAGGTGGAGTGATGGGGAAGAAAAACCCACTACTATCCTCTTAGAAAGTTTACTTATCATTACTTATTCTAAAAGTAAGAGTTAAAGTAAAATAGGCTTATAGAAGGACCCAATAATATGGAATTCGACAATATTACCATCCCATAATAGGTATCATCTTGTCACGATGAGAGTCAAAAGCTAGTAAAAGAGTTAGATATTGAAGAGATAGTGGTTCTTGAAGAGTAGTCATTGACCATGAATAGTACCCATTACAACAAGGCTAGACTAAAATTACATGTTAAAAACAAGAAAATTAATAAAAACTGGAATTCAAAAGTTGGCATCTTAGGAGTAGCACCTGCTAGACTCCTGAAGTTACGCATGAATACTAGGATCTACTTGCTCACTCTATTATTCAGAAAGAAATTGAAAATATGGGATTAGAAAAAAATATAAGTGAGCTGGAGGAATCTCTTGGTCCTTGACCTCTATTTATGCCTCCTTTGGCTATTTGAACACCTCAACCCACAACAATAATCACTCCCTACACACCCAATAAAGTTAGGAAAAAACACAATTGTTAAGCATTATCACATCTTATGTTGCAAAAAATATTAATAAGCCACTAGGAATAATTAAGTGTGGTAAACTTCTTTGCATTTAATAAATTTTTCTCATAAATTGCTTCATTTTCTGAATATTTGAAGAAATATTTGGAGCATGATCAATGATTCATTGAAAATGATTTAATGAATTTTATGAATAAAATTAATACTCTTAGTGATTTCTAGAAGAACCAACAATGTATTCCATAAGGAAGAGAATCAAGCAAATCAAGGTAGGTTGGCATGATTAAAATGTTAAGAGATAGCATTTCTCAATGTCTAAATATTGATGACCATAGAAGTAATAATTTATTTAAGATTATACAATTTTTTTTTATGAATTACAAGGACCCAAAATGCTTATAGATCCTATATTCATTCCTAAAGACATGTTGTAAGAAGAGCTAAATATTATTGAGAGGTCATGAAATAATTATATTGAAAATTTGACTAATTCTCCAAAAGATGATATCAAAAAGTTGTTAGTTACATTAGTCAATGACAATAAACATCAACTAACAACTATTAAGTAACTACAATCAAGTGAAAATGACACATAGGAGGGAATATATGTGCTAAGAGTTAAGAAAGACATAAACATCCCATCCATGGAGTAAATTTAAGAATGGATTAAAAACTATTTAAAAGAGATCATTAATCCTAAATACTTTTCTTAACATTTAGATTAACATATATTCAAGATATGTATATACACTAGTAAATAGTACTGCAAAAAGAGAGAGGATCCATTCCACCAGTCATCCTTCTTAAATTTTGTGAGTTTCACTTATCTTATTTTGAAGCAATTCCCTTTCTTTCTCCATAGTCTATGATCATATAGGTTTGTGAATTGTATTTTATAATTGTAAAGTGAAACACTCGCTCTAATTTCTCTTTTTCTTCTAGGTAAATTCATATTATTTGGTCCAAAAGAGCACAAATATTAATAAGAAAACAGAGAGAGGGGATTCATTCCACTGGCCATCCTTCTGCAATTTTGTGAGTGCCCTTTATCTTGTTTTGAAACAATTCATTTTCTTTCTCCCTATTATTTGATCTTCCAAATTTATGAACCTAGTAAATCAATACTTGATTGTAGTTTCTCTTTTTCTTCAAGGTAACCTAATATTATTTGGTCCATAGAATCCAATCCAAATCTCTTTTACTTTTAATCTTAAATATCAAAAAAAATTAAAGTGCTTTAGGTATGTATTTTATTAAAAACTTATTATTTGAATCTCAAACAAATGTTAAGATCGGGCAGAATTTTAAGAAACCCCCCAATTTATATGTATAATAAATGGGTGAATCCTCATGGTATATAGAAAAATGTATAGGCTATTTTTCATTGATATAATATACATATATAATTTTTTGTGAATCTTTCACTAAATTATAAAAGTTTGTTAAATCTTGGCGAATTTTTAACTAGGTTATATGGTATTGCAAATTCTTGGCTAATCTTCTAAAAAATTAGAA
>APFE030606643.1:0-21624 GCA_000404065.3 Pinus taeda
GATCGACACCAAGTTTCTCTTTAGTCCTGGTACATACTTGACATCAGTCAAGGTAAGGCGAGATCCATGCTCCCTCTGAAAAATAATCGTGCCTACACCTGAGACACTATACTTCTCATCATTACCCATCGCTATGAGTATCTGGCGATCTTTCTCCTCAAAAGTACTAAACAAACTCTTGTCACCGGTCATGTGGAAAGAAACTCCCCTGTCAAGAAACCAACCACTTCCCACCATGGATGAAACCATGCATGCGAAGATTGTGAAATCAAACTCAAACTGTGAAGCAAGTGCCTCACCTTCAGATCCTTCCCCAGATCCCTTCTTGGATTTCCTCCATGGACAATTTGCAGCATAATGGCCCACCTCATGACAACGAAAGCATCGCACTTTCAATTTGTCAACCTTCTTCCCATCATTAGAAGAACTGGATTCGGAAAGAGAAACCTTCTCCTTCCCCTTCTTACCCTTACTCGCTTAGGCACAGTTCTCCTCATCATGCATGGATGAAGAACTATCTTTGGTGCTCCGTCTGATCTCCTCTTGCATCAAATCTGACCATAGTCGTTCCCAATCTAGCAGATTCTCCCTTCCATTCACTGAGTCCTGGTAGCTATGCCAGCTCTTAAGAAGGCCAAGGAGTGTTAGACTCACCATATCATCATCCGATGTCACGACCCCTACACTTACAAGCTCATCCCTGCATGTGATGAGCTTGGTCAAATACATAGAGATCGTCTCACCCTTTCACACTTGATCTTTCGAAGTTTGTCCTTCAGTGCCAGCTTCCTCTAATCACTGCTATTCTGATATAAATCTTTCAATGTTTTCCACATTGCATGTGGAGTCTCCTTCCTATGGAGGCTCGAGACAATGTGATCTCGCACTCCCTCCAAGAGAATTCTCCTAGCTCTAGCCACACACTTCCTCCATTCCACCTGCTCAATCTTGTCAGTAGGGTTAGGAATTTCTTGATCAATAATATCCTTAAGGCCATTATCTTCCAAAACTGCCTCCATGTGATCCTTCCAAGCTATATAGTTTGAGCTGCCATCAAGGGCACACTCAAGCCTCAAACCATAGAACGCCATCGATGAAATCGATGTGATAAGAACTTGAGATCTATATCTCAAATAATAAACTTCAAATTTCTCCTACTAGTATATTGTTCTTGCTTGATCACCTGTGCCCCGATACCATGTAGAAATTTCACTTGTAGAACAAACCAATATATGCAATGTCCTAAAGCATAATACTTGTTCTACTTCTACAAAACATTAAGTGGAAGCATAATTGAATTCATGAGCAACATCAAGTAGAAACATGTATAATTGATCAAGAGAAATAATAAATAACACAAGATATATCCAGGGGAAAGCACCAGCATAAAACCCCAACCATGTATTATTAATCAAGTGGAAATCCTCTTCACAATACAAAAAGAATTAGCTCTCAAGCTATTCAGTTCCCAATGAACTATGAAGATATGAAGATATGTCTCATGAACCAACCAAGCCATGTATATAAAGGCTTTAACTATGGTCCAATCCCTATTTCCTTGCGTAGTTTGCTTAGGAAATAATAGCAAAAGCATATGCAATTAATTCCAAACATACCAAGTTAACCAATGGTCCAACTATGCAATCCTTGAGGACACTAGTTCCTCAACCATGCAAAAACTACTTACTAGAAATAGTCAAGCATCTGATCAGCCACCCTATCCCAATCTGTCTCACTGGGTCTTTGACAGAACTGACATGCAATAGTTTCCAAGGTGAATTCTCAGTTATCCTAAAATAATAGTGGTCACATGCATGCAACATTAACAACTATATTTTATTATGTTACACTTGTAAAATAATCTAAACCGGACTTGACTAGTTAGAACTAAGATCAATTGATTCCCTCATTATAGAACTCATTAAATATTCCCTCAAACATGGAGGAAATTAAAGGATAAAATTCCTCAAACAGAGGGGCAACTCAGTGCATGCTCACAAAGACTTCAAATCGAATTCCTTAACTATTAACTAACTAAAATAATTAATTATATTTCCAATGCTGTTAAGACCAAATTAATTTTACTTCCAATAGATAGACTAGGGACTGCTATAAATAGGAAGGGACCCAGAAATGCTATTTTTAGAACTTTCTATTTTTAGTAGTTTCACCTCTTACCCAATGTGGCCAATGACCTCACTGGTCACACTGCTATTTTTAGACATGCTATTTTTAGCAGGTCTATTTTTAGCACATTCTAAATTTAACATTTCTTGTTGCACATTTTTCAACAATCTATGAGTCCTATCTTGTTGTAAAGTGTGTTAACAGATTTGAGTGTACAATGCAAAATATGGTTGACTCACCATTGAGAAGTTTCCCTCATAGGTGTTATTCCAATATTGTGTGCAATGAAATGTGAAAAGTAACCTTACATGTAAAATGGTCTTTGTATAAGGTTCTAGATGGATCACTTCTTGGTGTCAGAAGGAACGTCTATGATCTCATATCTTTCTTTGTCCCAATGCATGAGGTTGAAGATAATGGTTTCTATCTATATTCTAGACCAAGTTTCCTTGTTTTTATGCATCCTAAACCACTTTGGGAGATGGTTAGGCAAAAGCTTCATGTAGGTCTTGTTGCAAAAGTTTTGAACTACAACTACAAATTGGAGGATTTTCTTGGAGGGTTGTTGGAGTAAGATGTTAGCCTAAGTATTTTGGCTGAAAACATAATGGGTCGTTTTAATGCTACATAATAGGGAGAAGAAAATTTTCAATATGAACAACAGCCTGAAAGATGCAGCCTGGACATTGTTGAAATCTCTAACAAAGGAATTGACTGGAATTGCTCAACAATTGTATATTGGCAACATAAAGTCTGAAGATTGGAACTAGAGAAGATTGTGCCTCATGGAAGTACATAATTTGAAGCATATGATATTTTTGAAGTTCCTGAAGGTCACAACTTTGAGTAACTAATGAAGATATAGGCAAAGGCAGTGGAATACAACCTCTCATGGAAAAATGGCATCTCACAATGTTGGTATGTTCGGAATGGTAGTTATGAATTTTGAAGGAAATTTTCCATTCTTGAAGCTTGGGGAGAAAATTATGCAACACTCGAACATACAATTGCTTTAGGACAATCAATGTCAGGAAGGGGTCTGTAATGTTCCATACGGATGAATTGACCCGAGGGATAAAATAGGTTATTCGACCTTGTAGACTATAATCCTGATAAAGGGATAAAACCCCAATTTTTCCAATGTTGTGGCAACGTTGTGAAAAAGTTGGGGTGGTTGGGGCAAAAATCCCAAAATTGGGGGTTGCACCCACAACTCCTCGCATTTGGGAGCCCATGGAGAAATCTATAAATAGAAGAGAGCTGGAATCAAGTTATCATCATTGGATTGGGTCTATTTGTCTCTATTTTCTTTGAACCTAAGGTTCTGAGGGTATTAAGACCCATTTTCTATTCTTGACTAGTTTCGATGGAGGTGATCCCACCCTACCCAGTGGCCCCTCTTCTTGTTCTAGCACAGGTCGTTGGACCTATTTTGTTTGATCTGAGAATTGGATAGTTTCTCTTGTTCTAGCACACATAAGACAAGTATTGGTGCTCCCTTCCTTAAGGCGGATTGATTTTTTGTAGTAGAATTATGGATTCATTCTTGGAAAATTCTCGGTGGACTGTTTTGAGGCCATATCAGCTCTACGACCTATGCCTAAGGCAGAAATCCCCCCACCCTCTATGGCACTTCAGCCTCCCTGAGGCAGGACTAGGCCCCTCTCTGTGGCATTATGGCCTCCCTATGGCAGAAATCGGCCCCCTCTCTATGGCAATTCGGCCTTCATAAGGCAATTTCGGTGGCCCTTCCTGAGGCACTTCAGGCTCTCTTCAACTGATTTTGGTGACTACTTCTATAGAAGTTCCCGAGGGAAATTATCTAATTGAAGAACAATGAAATTTTCGTGAGAGATCTGAAGAAAAGACAACCAAAATTATCCTAAGGCTATATGAATATGTTATGAGGCAATAAATTGGCGAAATTCCTAAGGTAAATGGGACTCTGAGGCTGAGGCTATATGAAATTATTCTGAGGCAGGCCAACGATAATCTTCATGAAATAGTCCAACACTTTCTGAACATAGACGAAGATCATTCAAGCAAAAATCGAGCCCTCTTGAGGCTATTCAAAGGACTGTTAGATTCTGTGGCAGGTCAAAATTCCCTGAGACAATACAGTGCCCCATGAGACAGATTTGGTAGGAGATCCTAAGGTAATATGGAGGCAAACTTAAGACAAACCCTAAGATAGAATTCGATCATCCTCTCAAATAGTTCGCTTATCACCCTAAGAACTTGCAAGGAATTACAAGTTGTGAAACTATTTCCAGTGTGCGGATCAGTGTAGGATAGCTCAGATCATGTGGTAGGAAAATAGGGTACAATTACTTATTGATCAAACTCTGTTGAATTGGAACTTATATTGGAATTGTTGCTAAATTTATGGATCGGTTGAATTATGGCATTATGTCGAATGAAATATTGTGTTACATGTAGTTGCTACTTATTGTAGACTATTTTTCTTGTATTCAAACGTTATATTACTTAATGAACTATTTGTTTCATTATTGAACAACAAAACAAATTTTGTTGAAAAGCCTTAGTTATCTACGAAACCCTAGGACAAAATTTCCCTAGAACACTATAAGGGCGACGAAGGAAAAGAGATGGTCACTTGTGGCTTGAGACAAGTTATGCCTACCAAAATTAGCAGGGGGCCTAGGATTGAGGGACTTAGAGATCCTCAACAATGCGTTAGGTGCAAAGTTGTGGTGGCAATGGCTACAGGGTGAGCATAGTTATGGAAGCAGATTTGGGATCGTAAATACATCAACTCCACTTCGCAAACGGATAACTGCGATGTAATGACCTCTCTCGAGGGTGCTCAATATGGAATCTAGCACGGAACAATCATACTCTTCTCCAGTGTCATGTCTTTTGGGAAGTCAAAGATGAAAAAGTGGCAATATTATAGTAGGATAATTAGCAAGAAATGTGACACTTAAGAGATCAAGAGGAGCTACAAGATCTGGAACAATACACCAAGTATCAACAGTGTGTGAAGGTGGCTAACTTATGGCAACCACAATAGTGAGCCTCTCAATGGAAATTTTGGAAGAAAAAAGAAGATTGAATGACTCATCCTTCCCTAAGTTCATGGGATATTTTATCATTTTGGTCTACAAGACAGGAAAATCTCTTTCTCTAGTTCCGGGTAAACTTTGTTGGGGATATTGTTCATGGGGCATGTATACCATCCAGGAGGGTTATTTTATTGTTGTTGGCCTAGCAAATTTGCCATGGGATGATAAATGGAGGAAAATATAGACTATTGCCTATGGCAAAAAGTGGCATGCTTCATTTCATTGGTGACTCGTTGTTATCTACTGACCTGTTGAGTCTCATACATTTGTCAATTTAAAATCGCGTAGCACAATTTCGCTAGGAAAACAATAGAGATTTCAGCATGAAAAAATTTGGCAGAAATTTTTGACAATCTATCTGTCAAGTTTCGGGATTTTGGATGCCCTAAGGGTTCTTGATGGTGTTGAACCCATTTTTGCCATCAAAAAAGCGATTTGAACACTACAATAGTGGATTTTCTTGAATTTTTTTCACTAGATTATCGCTGGAAAATCATTGTCTAGGGGAAATGGTGGCCTCGATAGAAAACTTAATTTTGGATACCCTAAGGGTTCTTGATATTGTTGAATCTATTTCTTCCATCACAAAAATCATTTGAACACTGCAAATAATCGAATTTTTGGAAGAAAACTATATATATAGCCTAGGCCTCATTCAAATAATAATTACTAATTTCTCTCAAGTATATATAAAAAATAACTCGTCTTCAAGAAAAAACATTCGCAATCCTAATAAGTCCATCAACATAAAACCCAAAAAGGCATTAGCCAATGATATCCATATTGAAATATTTAAAGTTATCAAATAATGTGAAAGCATGAAAAGTAGGTGAATTTTTTTAATCAACTAACAAGTTAACACAAAACTCACCACTATATACGATGCCTCTGCCGCAGGTGTCATTTTCATGGCTTTCCTCATGCTGCTTGCTTATTTAAAACAATTATTTCCCTTTCTATTTGGAGGTTATGGCAACATCGTGGCGTGTGACGTTTCAGTTATGGTGGGCCCCTAATTGAGGCATGTGTGTGGCGTTTCAGTTTTGGGTGGACCCCTGATTGAGTCATGTTGGGTGTCACGTGTTCGAATCCGGATAAATGTTAACTTGATGGACCAGCATGAGTTTTTGGTTGTTTAAAGGACAAATCGAAGAACAGTATTTCTTGAGATTGCGATAAAAATATGGGAAACCGACAAATGAAAGATTCTCTGTTGCTTGATATTTACACGTTCCACGAAAACACAAATAAATAAATAATCCCATTTTATTTAATCGCGTGCAACGCTCACCCTTGTATTTTTAACCCTTTGCATTCATTTTAAACTACTATTATTATATTATATTATAAATATAATGGATTCATGGACATCGATTCAGTTTACATGATAACAATACCGGTAGTGTCTGGGACTTATCTCATTTAATATATATTTTTTTTACAAGATCTTATTTAATATTATATTAATAATAAAATTTAATATTTGGTTAATAATTTAATATTTAGTTTTAGGTTTTCAAAGATAATAGGGAAAGTTATGCAGATATGCTAGTCGCTGGTTTTTGGGAGCAAAAAAAGCGCTGAATACGTCAAGCAGATGAAGAAGCAATATGTCTCATAGGCTATCTTTAGCCTCGTGGACGTTAAAATAATTTCATTTTCTTCTTTTTCTATACAATTTGAACAAATTTAATGATTAAGAAGATGTATTTCTTCTCAAAAAGTTATAAGTTTAAGTTCAATTAAATTATTAAAGAAATGGTTCAGATTACATGTACATACACTTTAATTTAAGTATTAAATGTTAATTTTTTTATTTTTTTGAATTTGAAATTGTATTACCTCAAGATGATTTCATACAAAATTGATAACATTGTTTATGCTATGCCACGAACTATCTCAAGGGAAACCAAAATTGTTGACAATGGACAGTGGTTTAGATTTATCAAAATGTTAACAACTATAACTGTTAAGTCCATGACAATTGAAATAAACTAAACTTCTTAGAGTAAAAAACATGTACCTAGTGGCTAAAAACAACATTAAGAATCAGATGAAGTAACCAGGGCTAGATCATAAACACTGGTTATTGTTGGTGTTGGAGGTTTTAGACCACATTGGAGATGCCCCTCTATGTGGGCAAGTCGAGCATCCAAACTGGCAAGTTAGGAATGTTGATAACATGAACATGTTGGATTTCATTCAGGAAAGATAGTATAATATTGTGGTCTTCACGTTTTGCTTCAGGATCTTGCCCAAGAGTGCCTTCATCTATTGGTGGAGGGTAATGGAATTCAAATATTGCCTCTGTATTCCCTTGTTATGCCTAGGGTCAAGAGCCCAATGGGCTACTTTAGCTTAAATTTCACAGTAAAAATAGGCTTGGCGATCAATAGTGGCCACGACTTCAAGCTGTCGAATTTCCTCTTGGATTTCCAGAGGAATGGAAGAGTGGAACATGATTGCCATGTCTTGAGTTTAGGGTTGGGCGTGTGGTTGACCCTGAGGACCTCTGCCACCAAACCTCTAGCGATAGTGCACTTTTTGGCGAGGCATGGTTACCAGGTCCTAAGAGAAAAATATCACCCAAAAATTCAAGAGCCGGGAGAAATGTAAAATATAAAACCAATTAAAAATAATGCCTAGGGAAACTCAAATTGCGATAGGAGTCTATGTCAGCCTATAGTGAGGTGGCACGACTGAAGGGAGGCAAATAAAGGACTCTGGGCAAGGTCCAACAACCACCAAGAGACGAAAATACCAAAATCGATGCTCACCCCCAATGTGCTTTGAGCATTACATACCATCAATCCCCAGACAAAAGTTAAACCAATAAAAAAGTTGACAAAGCAGAAGGAATTGAACAGAGGATGAGTTACCCAATAATGGTTGGCCCTTCAGGCTTGAACCTACGATGTTGTTAGGACAAGTTGAAGGCTACCACCACCTTTCACTACTCAAATATTATCATAATTGCCGCCAACAACCTAGAGAGATCCTTTGTTTCTATCCTTGGCCTTCTCCCCGCATTTTTCCTCAACGTCCAACACATGTGTTGGAGATTAACATCCCCAAAGATCAAACCTCTCAGAATTCCCATGCATGTTGAGCCTTGACCATGTAAAAATGTTGTCTTCCCCACCAAAGTGGAAACACAACTTCCACAGCCGAATTTGAGCCCCACACTTCTTGTTTCATAAAGGAATTATCCCACCTACGAGAGGGAGATGTTGCAGGCATAGCAATTAAACAAGAGGTCAAGTTCCCTCAATCCAGAGTGCTCAAACAGAGGGTAGATTACAATGTGATTGTGAAAGGTGGTAATAGTTGTTTGCATGTGTGAATGCATGGGGTGGGTTGCCCACGCCACCCCCCTCTTAAATGTGATGGGAGGCAGTGGGGTGGCAAGCTCCCCCCTCCTCCATTGTCATGAATTCCAACACTTTGATTGGGGATAGATTAAATACTAATATTGATTAGTACGTCCATATGTGTGTTTATTTTGGAATAGAGATTTCACAATGTTAATTTAATTATTAATTGGTAGGGATTTATCATACCTGAGATACTCTAAAATATTCTAATAGTATTCACAAATCAAAAGTTAAAATTTCTCTCTGAAGTAGTTATGCCTTTTTTTTCACTTTTATTTAAATTGATTCATTTAAAAAAAAAGGCATATGAACCAGTGCCATATGAAATGAGTCATGGTTTTTTGAGCTTGTGGTATGGATAAACCATGGTATTGGCCATTGATATTCTAACAAAACCTATTTGCAAATTAAGAATATCCATGATAAAGGTGAATCTTCAAAATCTTGTCACATGTTTTTCTAAATGTATATATGTTTAACTTAGTTATTAATTATTTCTATAAATAATAATAATTACGTTGATAGGCATCTCTTCTTGAAAATGGTCAGGCCAAGCATTGTCTATCCTTTTTCCTCTGGGCTGACATCTATCCCAGTGGTCTAAGAATGACATCTATCCCTCCAAATTCTGGCAATGACAACCAAATTGATGATCTAATTGCCTTGTTGATAGAGACCACCTAGAATGACCACCATCAAACACCTACTCCTTCGCTTTAGAAGTCCATGTGACACCCACTTGTACTCCCTATTGAACTCAATACACAACTTGTACCCCAAATTATCCGATTCAACGAGAAACATTTCTCCTCCTCTATTATATTCGGGGATAATTCATGTGGAGGTAGCAGAGATGGCGTTGTTTCTACAAGTTGAGTCATCGAAGTGGATTGGGAAATACCCATGTTGGCTAGCAAGCTGCAAAGGGAATCTATGAACATTGGTCGCTAAATAGCAGCGAGTTCAATTATGGTAAAGCAAGCACAGAACCCCATAAGAGAGATCAACCAATAGTTTGAATGATCCGGCAACTCTTTACCTTGGCGGTACAAGAAAATGTTGTATGCAATTTAATAAAAAACCAAAGAGCTATACGAGCTATATTTACACCGAAGGTGTGTCTTTTGAATCAGTTAGCTACCCATCCATCATCTACCCTTTTGTTTTCCATGATACACCTGTCACTATTATTTTGGTTTTCCATCATTGATTTGTCAAATAACTGTCAAGGCACGCTGCCAAAACCTTGGCGAAACTTCCCTCTCCCAAAGTTTGTCCTAGCTCATATATAAATTATTGGCATCTTATGGAAATTCTATCTAACGAGTCTGATTTTTCCGCGATGGTGCGGACCACCATGGAAGCGGAAGCGACTCACAACAAGCATTCCATCCGATCGACATGGAAATCCTCATTGGCTGATCATTTACTCCTCCAGCCTTCTAAGTCGTCTCATGACCCAAGAGGTGGCGGGGTCGACCGTCCGCAACATAAACTAAATCAACGTCCTGCAAAGATTGTCCCGCCTCCCCCAGCTATCAATTTGGATAGCATCTTTTTCGCTGATAAAATTGCCAGTCTACAAAACCGGACATTAGTTGGCCAATGGCATTTTCCGGATATGGATGATGCTCAGTTGATATCATGGTTGGGCTCGAAATGGGATTCTCTACTAGGGTACACTCCCACAATTGTTTGTTTGATGCGGCATTGGTATAGCTTCCATTTCTTAAATGTGAAGGACCTGGAAGTTATCCGGGCCTGTCCTTGGGTTCATGGAAGAAGTTTTTTGGCTCTTCACAAATGGTATATTGGTTATAATCCATTGAGAAACACGCCTTCAAATAATCTCATTTGGGTTAAACTAGCAGGCCTCTCGATTGAACTATGGACAAAGGAGACGTCATCTGATATTGGGAATGCTTTAGGGAAGTTTGTCTATGTTGATCCCAAGGTATTGGGGGCTAAGGATAAAAGGGTAGCTTGGATTCTTATCGAGCAGGAGTATAGAGGAGGTTTTCCTGAGCACATTTTCCTCTCCTGGGGAGAGTCTTCCATCCATCAAAGACTTGATTATTGGGGAGTTACCTTTCGTTGTTCGATTTGTCATAAAACTGGGCACATAAAATGGACCTACCCTCGGCAGCTGGGTGGGAATGCTAAGGAAAGAAACGCTTTTGGTAATTATGTCTCTATATTGTCAGATCATGAGTACTGTGAAATTGAGGGGACAAGGACTCAAAATACAGATATGGCTACTAGGGCGGTTAAATCTCCTTATCTGACAAGAAGCTTATTGGGAAAGGATGATCCATCCTGGGAGTCTCATCATCGACTCTCCAATTCTCCTTCTCATAATCTTGTTAACTCCCATTTCTCCCCTATAATTCTATCACAGAACATATCTGACCATTATCCTGAAAATATTCCAATCTCTGTTCCTCCATCCTGTGGGGAAGAGGCATTTTCCTCTCTTCCTATTCCTCCAGAACCTACCCCTGCCTCTGAGATCAGATCTCCTCTCTCGATCCCTCACCCTTGTTATGCCAATCATTCTCCGTCTTGCATCCATATCATTCCATCATCCTCCCCTCCCCCTGTTGAATATCTGTTGTCCCTTCATGAGGATGTTCCTTGCAGCCCTGTTATAATTTAACTGGCCCCTCATCTGTTAGAACGAGGTCTAACTTAAAAGGTAAAGCACCATACGTCTTTGTCACTCCTCAGAATTCCCCTGTCTCTTCTCCTACCAATTCGATTGGTAGCGATCTGGATATGCTATTGAAAAAGGAATCCCTTCATCTTCAACCACTCACTATCCACAAACCCCTTAAAGCATCTTCTCCTATTATTAGCCCTACATCGGCGGGGTATATCATTGTTCGTCGGAAGCAGAATAGAGGCAGCAGGCATTTTCATGGCAGGAGGGACAAATCAAATAATTACCTTCTTGATCCCTCTTTGATTGACATTCCTATTATTGATCTCGCGATTACTGGGCCTCTTAGAGCAAGTATGCCCGATGGAATGACATCATGACCAAAATCCTTTCTATGAATATTAGAGGTCTTGGAGCAAGCCCTAAATTTCTTTCTCTTAAGGATCTTTTCATCTCATCTTCATCAAAAATTCTTCTCATTCAAGAAACAATGCATGGTAGTCCAGACACTATTTCATATTTCAGGCGTATGTTTCCTTCATGGCACATTGTTGCGACAAAGGCAAGTGGTTTTCTGGGGGCCTGGTTGTTCTATGGGATCCGGCTTGGATATCAGCAAAGGCTTTCAGATGTTTTGTTGGCATCCTTCTTCTTGTTAAAATCTGTGGCATCGCTGGTAGCATTCACATTTTGAATGTATATGCCCCTTACAAGGATCGTCTTTCATACTAGAACCGGTTCTTATCTTCTGAGCTAATGGAAATAGATTCATTATTGATAGCAGGAGATTTTAATTGTACCACGAGCCATGATGAAGTTTGGGGTAGGGGTCGTAAAAATGATTTAGCGGGTGGGATCATTAATGAGGCTATTCTCCGTTACAATTTTGTGGATGTTCACCCATGTAGGATGGCTCCTACTTGGGATAATGGGAGATCTGGGAACTCATATCTTGCAAAAAGACTTGACAGGTTCCTTGTTCATGACAGCCTGATGGTGTGCCTTGGGTTTCCATCATCTTTCATTATAAATAGTTTTATCTCTGATCATAGGCCTATCTCTCTTCAATGAATATCTCAACGACGCAGACAATGGTATCCTTTCAAGTTTAATAGAGTATGGCTAGAGGATGCTAAGTTCAACAAGATGGCATGGGAGTCATGGTCTCCTATTTCAATGCTTGACCAATCCTCTCATACCTTGTCCTTCCTGAATTGTCTAGGATCCCTCAGAAAGAGAGTAAAAGATTAGCAACATAAAAAGAAGTTATCAAACAGGAAAGTTCTACATGAAATAAATAAGCAGCTTGATAGGATGGCGTGGAAAATGGCTGAAAGCAATATTTCATGGGACATGCGCTCCCGAATCAGAGAACTAGAAAGAGGGCGGCAAAATTTCCTAAAGATTGAAGAAGCTACCTGGAGACTGAAGAGCAGAGCGATTTGGTTAAAAGAGGGTGATAGAAACACGAAGTTTTTTCACAGGTTTGCTAACAAAAGACGTGAGACAAATTCTATATGGGAGATAAAAGATGTGGAGGGCAACATGCATTTGACTCAGGAAGTAATCACAAAAGAGGCAGTTAACTATTTTTAGAATTCTTACAAAAGGAATGAGGACTGCAGGATCGGGGATATTCTCTGGGGTATAGACCCCTTTCCTTCCATGTTTGATGCGAATCAAAATGAACTATTATATGCTAATGTGACTGAGGAGGAGCTCTTGGTGGTCATGGAGTCATTTAAAAAGGATAAAAGTCCAGGGCCGGATGACTAGACGATCGATTTTCTCATTCATTTTTTTGACCTTTTAAAAAATGACCAATTGAGTATGGTAGAGGAATCTAGGATTTCAGGCAAAATTAATCCTATTACCTCATCAACTTTCATTGCCTTAATCCCAAGAAAGAAGGATCCTATCTCTTTCTCTGATTTTCGTCCCATTTCTTTATGCAACACCATATTCAAAATAATTTCCAAAATCATTTCAGAAAGGATTAGAGACATATTATCAAGCTACTTGTCCCAGGAACAGCGGAATTTCCTTAAGGGGAGGAACATTCTGGAAGCTATTGCAATTACTTACTCAAGAATGCCTGCACCCTATGCACATAAAAAGAATTGAGGCTGCCATCCTGAAAATAGATCTTAAGAAGGCTTATGATTTCCTTGATTGGGGATTTCTAAGATGCCTGCTTATCAAAATTGGCCTTAATAATCAGTGTACAAATTGGATAATGGCTTGTGTAGAAAACGTTAAATATGCCATTCTTGTCAACGGATCCCCATCCCCTTTTTTCTCGACTGCTAGGGGCCTAAGACATGGATGCTCTCTTTCTCCCCTTCTGTTCATAGTGGTTATGGACTCTTTAAGTCTCCATATTAAAAGAGTTGTCAGTGAGGGAAGATGTCGTCCTCTAAAAATCAGTAGGGGAATCTTTTTCTCTCATAACTTATTTGTGGATGACGTATTGATTTTTGCTATGCTTTGCCGAAATTCTTGGATTTATCTGCACAATATTGGAAAGATTTGAAATAGCTACAGGTTTAATTATCAATGAAGGTAAGTCTTCCTTTTTCCATGGTGATGTGAATATGGAAAATATTGAATATCTTTTCCAGTTGTTCAATATTGAAGCGGGGCCATTTAGAGATGGCATGAAATATTTGGGTTATCACCTAAAACCATCGAGATATACAGTCACAGATTGGATGTGGATCTATGATCGATATTTCAGGAGGATAGCAGGATGGGAATTTAAATGTCTATCAATGGCTGGAAGGATGATTCTAACTCAATCCGTGCTGGCACAGCTAATGGTTTATTGGGCCCACTTATTTATTATTCCAGCATTCATAAACTGAACAAATTAATAACAAATTTTATATGGGGGGAAGCAATGAAAGAAGGAAATTTCACCTATCCAAGCTATCAAAACTAACACTTCCAAAGATTTTGGCGGGTTGGGGTATCATGGATATCTGGATGTTTGGTTTGGCTCTGCTATGCAAATCGATCTAGAGAGGGCTATTTGGGGATAGCCTGTGGAGCAGAGCCATAAAAATGAAGTATATGGGCAACAGAGAGATCTCTTAATGGTTCAGGAAAAGTTCGATTGGATCTTCTCATGGATCTGCTATTTGGCGAAGCTTCCGTAAGATTGAGCAGTTTTTCCTCAATAATCTAGTGTGGAGCTTTCAAACAGGAAATAACATTATTATTGGGTAGGATCCTATTGCAGGTGGTGATGGAAATATATCTCTCGATCAGTAGCTACTTCAATTTCTTCATCGCAAAGGTATCTTCTTCTAGGGGCAGGTCATTGATGTGTGGCAAGGTCCCATTCCCATATGGAAAAATGCCTCGGTATTAGGCTTAAATGTTCTACTTGCTCAACATTGGAATCAGCGAATTTGGACAATGCGGAATAGGGGTATCAGTAAATCTGAATCAGAAGGTTATCTTTTCTGGAAGGGGGCCAAGGGTACGCTGAATGTCTATGTGAAAGATATTTATTTATCACTTCTAAAGGCTCATATTTCTCTTCTCGAAACATTTTCCCCATTTCCTTTTGGAAATCTGGAACTCCATATAAGATTCATATTTGTTTCGTTGGTTTTTCATAATAAAAATTTAACATGGGACAACCTTCAAAAGAGGAATTGGCATGGTCCAGCCATCTATTTAAATTGCAAAGCGGAGGGAGAAAACAATCTTCACATTTTCCTAAAATGTGTTCACTCCCAGGAGCTATGGAGGAACCTGGCCACTTACTTTGGTTTCATAAATATATCTCATCCAACAATAAAAGATGCATTAATCTGGTGGAGTAATCAGAAAGAGATTTGGCGGCCTGTTCCTTTATTTGTTTTATGGTCTATCTGGAAATGGAGGAATAAGGCACTATTTCAAAACTGCAAGGACAGTTTTAAATCTGTTTTTGAAATCGTCATCTCTCATTACCACTCCCTTTCTCCTTCCATCTCTCAGCAGAAGAAAGCAAAGGCTAAGGAGCATTCTTATTCTCCATGCCAGGCAGATATTCCTAGAGCTTATTTTGATGGTGCTACTCAAAATGGAATATGTGCTTGTGGAGTCTACATTATTACAAAGGAGGATCAGCATATTGCCATTTATTAGAATGGGGGTGAAGGATCAAACAACAAAGCGGAAGCTATGGCACTAACAGGGCTTCTTCAACTCAATATTTTCCTAAATATTGAATCCATGCGGATCTATGGTAATTCCAAAATGAATATAGATCATGTTAATGCCAAGCTTTCCATAAAAAATCACCAGCTATCTAGATGGATGAACAGAATTGAGTCCCTATGGAAAACAAGAAATGATTATACTATAAATCATGTGAACAAGTCTCATAATTCATAGGCAGATGAACTATCAAAGAAAGGTCTCCAATCACAAGTTGGTAAATGGGAAATGACCATTGCAGTGGGGGAAGTAAGGTACCAAATTCAGGATTTCGTTCTTCCGGGTACATAAGTCTTTCTTCAATACATCCAGCCCTGGTATGTACCATGCCCCGGTTTTTTTATTTTCTCTATCGTTCAAGCTCCTTCTATTTTGTAAGTATTGCCCCATTTTGCATACTATCATCTTTCTAGAATTCTCATAACTACAGTCTGCATGGTTAAGTTTTCTTCCTGCACTATGTAAGTTATTTCTACATTTTGAGCTGTTTGTTCTAGCTCTATACTTTCTGTTATGTTCTCTGGATATACCAATATAATAAAATACCGCTTTTTCCTTATTGAACAAAAAAAAATAATAAAATAAAATAAAATAAATAAATAAATTGATTCAAATCCATGTTGTCGTCGCCACCAAGTGTGAACTCCGCCAGGATAAAGGATTTTCATGTACCAGGAATTCAACACTTACATTTTCAAAGAGTGTGATATCCTAGCTTTTTAACTAACAAGCAAATTTTTCCCCTAAGTAGAAAAAACAAGAGCGATCAATCCACTAAAACATACACCGAAATTTAGTTTGCCTTCCATATAAATTGTAAATTTTGTGAAAGGAGTACCTCATTTCCGCCAAGACACCATTAACTAACATTGTAAAGCAGGGTAATACTCGCTTACCTAGACGAATTTTGTATTCCACAAAGGCACGAGGGAATCCACTGAACGAGTACTGCTGGCCTACCATTTTCCTCACCCAGCCACCATTTATAACATTCCAGAGGTTATCTTCCACAAACCTCTCAATTCTTCCGGAGTGCTATGTGGGTCACCGAAATTTAAAAAATTCAAGACTCGCACAATTCTTCAGGCAAGCAATGTCCTCGAGACTAACAACAGGTTCCATGTGACCACGCTATCACGACGACAACATCCTTGAAATTTTCTTCAAGGCTCGCAACAAGTTTCACGTGACCATGCTACCACAACGACACTGTTAATCTATTGACATGTGGATTTTCAATTGGCCACGTGGCATTAAGTCTACGATTTTTACTATTTCATTTGCCACATTGCATTTACATGAGTCAAAAGCCCTTGTTTTTTATCTACCACATTGCATTTACATGTGTCAAAAGCCCTTGTTTTTTATCTCAATGGAAGTCATTCTCCACGTCATCTTATTATTTTGAAATTTTCCATGTTTTTGGGCGATTTTGTGGCAGCTAACGTAAAGCCTCACAAACGTCGATTTGTCAGAGACGTTAAGTCCGCGTTTAATAGTCGCACACATTATGTGGCTTAGGGAAAGGGAATCCACAATAGAATCCAAAGTTTATTGTCTGTGACTTATTTTAATGATGTATTTTGTATTTATGTGGATTACATTTTCTTTATTGTCCAAGTCTACTTATCTAAAACAAATTAGGGAATCCACAATAGAATCCAAAGTTTATTGTCTGTGATTTTGTATTTATGATGTATTTTGTATTTATGTGCATTATATTTTCTTTATTGTCCAAGTCTATTTATCTAAAACAAATTATTTTTTGGAATCAGTGGAATTTAATTATTTTTAAGTAATGAATTATATTTCTAATCAATTAAATCAAGTATTTTATATCAGCGTAGTCTAATTTATAGATGAAATAGCTTTTTTCACCAGAATTCACCAAAATCTAGTAATACAATTTCAAGATTTTTTGTTGTTTAAAATACATTTTTGCATGTATAAATTGATTCAACACCCTAAGAACCCTAGGGCACTCAAATTATACAAATTAAACAATTTAAACTCAAGTTTTAAAAAATATGTGTTGAATTTTAATTAAAATTAACCAAAAAAATAATTATGAAAAATGTCATTTCATTTATAAATCATATAAATTAAACTACACCTTTTATATTTATATAATATATTAATAGAATATATTTAGTGTTTATCCCTATAATATATTTTTTTAAATAGCTTAATAAAATTAAATAATTTTTAAATAATAAAAATAACATAAAATGAAATATTATTTTTATAATCATTTTATTTATATTAAATTACTATTTTATCTGTTAATAATAAATGGAAAGCACACTGTAAAGATTAAATGGAAAGCACACTGTAAAAATTGGAAATGTTTTTAGCTAAATTCCAAAATTATATTGCAACTTACCATATTAATTATATAATATTTACAACAACAATTTTATAAAGATGTTTAGAACAATATGCTTACCTAACCATCGAGTGAATCATAGTTTGTCAAGTCGTGTCAAATATTTAAGTAAAGTTGAAGTGGAGCATTATGATTTCATTTGAGTTAGTCTTAAAAAATAATAATAATAATATAAAACATTTTTAAAATTAACATATTAAACAAATGGTTATAGTTACTAGTAATTTATGATTTGAATTTTTTTCTATTAAAAATATAATGAATGTTTTAAATTCAATAAAATTAATTTGAAGAAATAAAATTGCCAATATAATTATTAAATTTAATTTTAATAACGATATTTGGGGGTGCTAAATTTAATTTTAGATTATAATTTTATTAAATTCAAAAATATGATTTTGGTAAGTTTGTTTGGCTCGATTTTTAAGATGACAAGTCACAATATATTATAAATATAGAATGTTTAACTTTCTTTTCTAAGAAGTGGGAGTGGAATATTTTGTTACATTGCATTACTAGATGATGTTTAAGATACAAATTAAGAAGAAGACTAAAAGTGTTTCTTTTTAGTATTATAGGTTTCTCTTCTCAAAATTTCCTCCAATGCTATGTTTCATCAAGGGATTTGTAGGATAAAGCGGTGGTGTTTCCCACAACTCCTCACGGCAAGAGGCTAAATCTCCATCAAACTTTTATTTAGTTGTTTCATTACCATATCAATGCTAATGTACCTATAGGAAGGAGTCTCAATGGGACATCCTCAATACTCTCTCATTTATAGATGGTTAAGAATAGTATCAACAACTTTGCTTCTCTAAGTAGGCATTGACTCTATGTCTTGGTCTTTGTGGTCTTTGTTCACTCCACCACGTCGTGGTTTTACTACACCACATCCGTTGCTACATCGATTGTTACACAGGTTATTGAATTCATCAACCTATGTGTAGGGGTCATTGTACCATGTTTTCGTGGTTGTTTTTTGTTTCCAACTTGTGATTTTTGTTGGGTGATGACAAAAGTATGTGGTATCTTATGGGCCACTACAAAATGTTTGTGAAAAATCATGGGTGAATCGTAGCCCCTGTAACCGTTATATTAAAAAAATGTCTTTGTATGGAACAAGGTCATTATGCATGTCTTTTTATCTTTAAAGGATTCCATGTGTACTACACCTACCTTAAACATTCTTAATTTCATTGTGACTTATGTATTGGAATGTGATGATTCAAATGGAGTTCTTGTAGCAAGGTTGATGAAAGAAAGGTGCCCCTTAACATTCATTAATAAATACATATGTGTCAAAAGTTGAGCAAGTCCACTTATAAGAAAGAGATAATGGGCATCCATCATGAAGTAGATAATTTGAATATGTACCTCTTTGGGGAGTGCTTCTAGATTAAGACATGACACCATAGTTTGAATTATTTTCTAGAATAGTTGACCCTTGAGTAATACAAGTGGGTTACTCAGATGATTGGGTGTGACTACGAGATCATGTATAAGAAATACAAAGAGAAAATGGTGGATAAATTCCTTGTCTAAGAAATATGAGGACAAAATATCTCTCTTAGCCTTATCCTTACCCATACCAAATTAGTTCATAGAATCTCATTGGACAATAATGGTTTGCACATGACATGTTGGATCACCTATTTAAAACACTTCATGAGGACCCCAATTCTATTGGGATATACTTGGCTTTGGGATAGCTTGTGGTGTAACGGTTGCATTATTTTGGTGTTGAATTCAACTTTCAAATGACAAGTGTTAGAGGATTCACATTCTTCCCCTATACTAGGTCACTCTAGCTTTCAAAAAGCGTATGACCAAGTCAAGTTATTTTTCTTTTGGAAAGGAATGAAAAAGGACATCCAAAATTTTGTACAAGAATGTGATTCTTATCAATGAAATAAGGGTGAGATATTGAAAACTCTAAAGGCATTACAACCACTAGCTACTATATGGGAAAACATTTCCAAGATCTTATTGTAGGACTCTCAAAAGTAGGCAACAAATTGATCATCATGGTGGCCATTGTTCGCCTCTCCAGAAATCCTCACTTTTGTGTCTTACCACACTATTTTACTCCTTCCACGAATGATCAAATCTTCATGGATCATATTTCAAAGTTACATGGTATGTGATGATGCCTAAATTTTTCCTTCCTAATTATCCATTTATCACCCCATTTCCTAAGAAAATAACATGTTTCATCCATTTTACCATTGATATTATCTTAATTACCCATTATATTTAGTATGATTGGATTACGTGGAAAGGGATAAGTATTTTTACAATATGCTAATGAATTTACATGCTTTGGTGTACATTGGTTGGATAATGTGTGTTTTGCATGTATCAATGGGACCAAGTTCATTAGTGGTTGACCATGTTGTCTATAATTGATAATGGATGAATATGTTGACCATGTTTAACATGTTGTCTATGGTTGACCATGGTTGATGAAATACGTTATGTATGGCCATGGTGACCATGGTTGACTAATTCAACTTGAATTTCTTCTTTCCATAAGAGTTCCAACAATTTAACATAAAAAATTGCACCTGACCCAATCGACATCGAGATAACATCCACTTTGTCGTCTAACACATTCTCGAAGGCCTCGCAGTTCGGAAGTCACACAGCTAGATACCCAACAAACCTTGTAGACTGCAAAACGGGCTTTGGACACCATTTCTTTGGAGATCCTGTGCGTGTACTCCATCATGTTGGCTCCATAAACGAAATAGTGTGAGACGATGGAGGCAGTTTGCATGCCATGGCCTTGTGAGTCGCACAACGAATTTCCACTATCTCATTCAAGGGGCCCAATGTGGCTTCATAGACTTTGTAGAAACAACATGCTCCAACCAATACAACCACATCAACGTAATAATAAACAAGGTGAAATGTTAGCATGTAAAGATGTGAAAAATATTAATTATTATTTTGAAATTCTATATTTAAAATTAAACATGGTGTAAGATTTAGAGTTTTTTTTATTACAAATTTTGTGTGCATATAAAGTTTTAATAAAAATGAATATTTATTTGTCATCATTATGTTAATTAAGTTTATTTAGTTATTTGTATTTTATAAATAAAATTTTATGATTATTTGTGTTATCGAAAGGTTTTTTTTTTTTAATTAGGTCGTTGAATTAATTCTAAAATTTAATTATGAGCTTATTTTTTGCTCTATTCTCGAGGAGATGATCTTCCCAAATATTTTATTCTTTCGGTGTATTTTTGCACCTTTTGAGACAATTGCTAGAGGCAATTGCTAGTAACAATTTTTTTCCATCAGATTTAATTATAAATGATTCTTTCATTCACATTTTTCTTATAAATAAGTTGTTAACTTCTTTCTATCATATTTTTATTTTTTTTTAAATAAAATAAAATTTAGATTCAACGTTTAAAAAAATAACTATTTTAATTTTTAGTAGATATTTAGTGCCGTTACTATTAGTTATTGATTTAGATATTTAGAACCGTTACTATTAGTTGTTTTAGATATTTAGAACCGTTACTATTAGTTGTTGTGGATAAATATCGATTAATTTAGCAATTGTTATTATGGAAAACTACATTATTAATTTATTAGTAATTTGTAACATACTTCATCCCTCTTATTAGACTTTGAGTGTCTATCCATTAATCTATTTTTTAAACCATTAAAAAGGATTCTAAGTTTCATTAGAGGATCAATATCACTTTTACCCTAGATAATATGACAAGAAAATCAATGAAAATGTATGAAGCTTCGTCAAGTGAGTTC
>APFE030606645.1:0-30409 GCA_000404065.3 Pinus taeda
TTAATAAAATATCATTCACACATTAATGTGGAGTGATATTCAATGTTATATATAAGTCATATACAATTGAATTAAGAAAAAAAATTGATTGTGAAGGCTAAAGCATAATAATCATTGTTAAAAGTATGGGCCATTATCATTGTTCATTTTTATTATTTTCTTTTTATAGAGTTATTTTTATTCTTTTATTCTATTTTGATTGAGTAAAAAAGTTTACATATATATAATTTGATTTAGTCAAAATGTTAAACTAGACATATTATGTTACAACATCACTACCATATTAAAAAATTGTTCATTTTTTAATCGAAGAAAAAATCACTTAAATTTTCAATTTGTTTTATTGAGATAAAATGGGTAGGAAATAAGGAAAATGGTTAAATTACCACCATAGCTACAAAATTACAGTGAATCATGTCACACCACCTAACTTATAACGATTCAGGAGTATAATAATTTATTTTACTTTAATCAAGAGTTTAATTTTTTTACATTTTAAATTTACATATCAATAAAATTAATTAAATTACAATTATAATTAATGAATATATATTAAATTAAAGTAAAACAATAAAACCATTTTTCATTTCATAAATCCCAATTAAAATCAATAAATAAAATGTAAAACAATTCCATATTTTAATTTAGTTGTTTAGGGGTCTTGGATAGATTATGATTAAGTGAGATGTTAAGTCACTCGTTCAATTTTATCCCCCATTTATGTGTGTTATTCTTGGACATGACCATGATGTAGCCCCATTGTTGCCAAACTTACAAATTTTATTTCTATTTTAAATTAGTTATATTTAAACTAAGTGGCAGGAAACTCTAGCTATGTGGTCTTGTTTAATATAAAGATACTAGACATTGTAATTTCTTCTCCTTTTTAGGCCTCGTAAGCTAAAGATGGAATAAAATGTGCACAAACACATTTCAATAAAGTCTTAAATTTGTAACAAACAATGAAGTTGAGGCTAATGTTTCATCCAAAATTATCTATGCACCTATCTCTATTTCGCTCCACGATTATCTAGTCCATTAATTACTTTCGTTACTTCCTGCCATTGTATTCAAATGTGTTTCATTATTACCTTTATGAATTTGTTCAAGCATTCAATAATTGTTATTAATTACTTCTTGCATAAGAGTTAGGTACTAAGAAGCAACAATGCCTATTACACGTGTTCCTTATACTTTTTAGAAAAAACCAAAAATTGTTAGCCACTCACATAAATAATCATTAAGTATTAATGTACCACCTTTCTTTATTTTACATCTTCGAATATAGTTTTTCTTCTAAGTATGTTTCTAGATCTTATTTTCTCTCATTCTACATTATCTCTTTTGTGAGGTGTCAAGTAGGATCAATTGAGGAGGTTTCACAATTGTATTATATATTTGTATCATTAGAAGATAAATATAGGTTGTGAGTCGTGATGCCTTTTCCGCCACATTCATTGTCTCTTGTATTATTATATTGTTTTCTCATATTTCTTCAATTAGTATTAGAGCCAAGTTTTTTAGAGACTTTGTAAATTTATTTATACTTTGAATTTTCGTTGTTCCGTTCAAGCTTTTGAATTGAGATTTGAATTATGAATTTCGTGTTGTAAAGTATTGTGGATGTTATGAGCCAAACATATGGAACTAAAAGTTGTGTATTACGAGATGTGTGGTGTGTATGTAATAAATTGTGGACCTACGTGAACGTATTTGTGCATTGGCCAATAAAAAATATTCCTAGACTATGCATAAATAAAGTGTGTGGGTGGTGCAGAAGCCATGGATTATGCACTTATATATTGAGCATAGCAGAGCATAAATTTATATAGTTGAGATCTGTAGCCAAGATCACTACTGGAATATTTCAATATTGGAGCTCTTAAATGTGTGAAAAAATAATAACAAGGTTGTCAACCATCAGCAGGATCAGCCTAAATCTCCTAACAAAAAAAACAATACAATTGGTTTTATGTTCTTGCATTTCTATTTTAGGAGCATCACACTCTACAACAAAATCAAGCTCAACCAAATAGATTTGTTTTAGATCTCAGTGTTTCACCTGTGGATCTTGTGTTGGACCTCGCATTAGAGCGTTGGATCTCTGCGTTGCAAACTCGTGGATGACCGTATTCTAAGTCTGAATGCAAGCCTTTTGATCCATTTAGCCATGCAACTTCAAGTGAAGAAGATGATGATTCTAAGCCACTCAGTGATACAACTACAAGAGTACAATATGATGGAGTTTTACATGATAAAGTTCAACCTTCCCTTTCCAAGCCAATCATCAGACCTGGGAAGAAATTCAGTGCAACAAAAAATGGCATGGGTTAGGATATGAAAAATATGATGACAATTTTCATATTCCAAATTATTCAAAACCAATCAAGTTCATCGGTGGAGGATTTCTTGATCAAGTAGCATTATAAATCGATGAGACAGTTGAAGAAAATTCAAAATTCCTCCATTGTCAAAGAACTGGTCACATGGAAGATCATCATTTTGATCTCCATTCTTGTCACTATTGTGGTAAGAAAAATCATTCATCAAAGAGTTGTTCCAAAAGAAACAAACTAGCAAGATTGAATATTTACTATGAATGGATTGATCCTTGAGAGTGGTCGTCAACATCCAAGCGACTACATTAGTTTTACCGGAGAATTCAATCTCTAGTAAAGACATGGGGTAGCCAAAAGAAGATGGTACTCTCGTGAGCCTGAAAAAAGGGAGTACAATGGTTAAAATATCCTACATCTTAAGGAGGGGAGTTCAAAAATCAAATGAGATGGTCAACGGTCTATCCTTTCAGCTAACAAAGGGGGGAAGATGAAATTGAAATCAAATTGATGATTATGATTATCAGACTAAACGTTTCAACAACACAATGAAATTTCTAGATGGGCATAAAATTTTTCCATATGGGCAAGAAAACTTTGTAGGAACTATGGTTCAATATGTTGTAGTTGAATCACACATGAGATATAAGATTGGCATGTTGATTTAGAGCAAAATGTGGACATTTTTGTTCACTTGGATGGTCAATTGACCTAGAAAAGGATAGATGGATCCTTTTGTGTTACAGTTTGGTATAAGATTGAATTGTCAAGCATTTTCTAAGATGTGTCAGAGTTGCAATTGATTCACTTCTTTTGGTGTGCTCTCTTCAAATTGGATTTTTTAACATCCAGTTTTGGCGGTTTTTCAAGCAGTTTTTCATTTTAACTCAACACAAGAGTTTCGGTATGAAGACTTGGAAATAGTCCCAGCATATGTTGCATTTCTGGAATTATTGCTCGAACTTATGATTCAGGGGGGGAATGTCAGCCTCTTACTCACATAAACAATTATTAAGTATTGTACCACCTTTGTTTATTTTACATCTTGGGATATAGTTTTTATCTCAAGTGTGTTTCTAGAGTTTCTAGACGTTGTTTTTTCTCATCGTACATTATCTCTTTTGTGAGTAGCCAAGGTGAGAGTAATTGAAGTGGCTTCATAATTATGTTATATATTTGTATCATTAGAATATGAAATAGATTGTGAGGCTTGAGGCCTTTTTTGCTAGATTCATTGTCTCTTGGATCATTATTTTGTTTTCTCATATTTCTTCAACAAGAAAAAAATAATGTTTAAAAAAAAACGAAAATAATAAAAAAAAATTAAAAGACTACAATAAAAATAATAAAATTTGAAAAAGCTAAAAATTTAATTTTTTTTCATATATATATATATATATATACAATTATAAAAATATATAATTAAAACAATATAAATACAAAAAATAATAAAAAAATTATGATTAAAATATCAATATGAGGGAAAATGTGTAATTACTTTCCTACTCAATATAGAGTTGAGAGACAATATTAAAAATATATATTAAAAAACCAAAATTATTTCAATATAACTTTTGAAGAAAACATTTTAATATCAATTATAAATATAATATTTCATTGTCCCTTTTAAATAAAATATTCACATATCAATTACATATATATATATATATGAATGACAACTGAAAGTAAAAATTTATTATTGTTAAGATATTTCAATGATGTGTATATGAGGAAGATGTCTAATTTCTTCCATATTTAATATGGAATAAATCAGTGACACATATATAGAAAAATGTAAATGCAAATTAATTTTGAAGAATTGAGAAGGATAAAATATATAGAAGTGCAACCCCTTTTAAAAATGGAAATTTTGTAAAAAATGATTATACCTCTAACATGTAATACTTTTCAATATATATGATAGATTTAAAATTAACATTAATACTAATTAAAACATTTGTAAACTGTCAATATAAAAAAGATATGTAATTAGCTTTATATTTAAGATAAAATTGAAACATAATATATATGTATTGATTTTAAGTCTAAATTTTTTTTCGAGTTATAATAAAATTATTTAATAAATTATTTTTTATTATTTTTTTTTCTTTTTTTTAACCATTTATCATAATAGTCACACCTATATCACAATCTTACTTATCTTTTTATTTATTCAAATAAATTTCTAATTTAATATTCAATTAAGATATACTATGCAAATTTCCCTTCAAAAACTGAAATGATTCAAAACATAATGGTACGAAATCATCTTGCATCATTTGATCATATGTTATAGCTTCCAAGTCTTCATCTGCAACCTGACATTCAATGGAATTCGAGGGCTGAAAATCTAGATACGTGAAGTATTGAAAAAGGATTTCATTGCCCTCTAGATGGTCAAGATCAAAACTTATCAACGGTTGATTTCTAATTGCACAAAAGTTGTCTTTGATGAACTGAAACGAAGTAAAACAAAAAGGCAAAGATCCTTCACTTACTTCAAATTTTTTTGCACTTTACTCCTCACTTCCATAGCTGATATGCATTGGCTGATCACTGTATTCAAGCTGCTGAAAGTGAACTTCCTCCTTCCACAAACCAACTGTTGATTTGTCTGCAAGACTAGCTTCTATTTGGAGAACACAATCATCATCATACTCATCAAACTTAGGAAAATAATCAGCATAAAACACATCATCAAGCATACATGTCAGATCAACAGATCTCTCTTCTCCAAGCTGATCTATAAAACAATTATTATTAGATCTATGACAATTGAGATAAGAAAGAAAATGTTTTGGATCAGCCACTTGTTTTTCTTCAATCAGTGAGCCATGGTCTTGAACATCATACTCATTCCTTGTGGTGATCTTTTGCATCATCTCTTCCACTACACTTACCAAAATGTCGAGCTTTACCTCTAAAGATGTCAATTCCTCTAGATCTATGTTCTTCATCTCTTCTTCCTTCAACTTTACCCTTGTGATCAAAAAATTAGTCTCTACATCTATTGCATTGTTTTGCATCTCTTCAAGTATTGTAAGGTTCCTTTCTCTCAGCTGAAACTCCATTTCCGGATCAGAGGCTTCCGGATAATGCAAGAGAGTTGAATCAGGAGGAGATCTTATATTAACATGCATCAAACAATAAACTTGGTTAAATCTGGCATAAAAATGTTGTACTGTCTCCTCTGGCTGTCTTTTCAGTTGGTTATACTCTTCTAGAATCAAGAAAGTGTTCTATCTGACCATCCACTTGTCAAAGAAAATTTTAACTAACTATTGGAAAGCTGAGATGCTCGCATTAGGCAGGGTTTTGAACCAACTCTTGACTTTGCCTTGCAAAGAAAGAGAAAAAAGCCTAATACTGACATCCTCTTCATCAACTTCAAAAAGGTTAAGAAAAGACTCAAAATTCAGTACATTTCTCTCAGCAGTGATGTTGTCACATTCACCATCAAATCTTGCTAGATATAGGTAATGATTTTTAGGGAAAGCATGGGATATAGGAGGTAAAATTAGAGGCTTGTATCTATCTAGAATTTTACAAGGTATAGGAATATATATAGAAGCTATAGAATTATTCTTGATCTCTTGAGGCTCATCAGTTTGAAGACGGTCAACATAAGATTCGGAAGAAGGGTCTTGATCAAGATCAAAGGCATGCGAATATTTTGTATTCACAATATTCAAAGGGAAGGAATCACATGCAGGTCTAGGATATTTTCTCAAATACAGTATACTTTGTAAAACCTTCTTGACATTCTCGGGAAAAGAGAAGAAATAATTTATAACAAAGAACATAATGTCTTGGATGAAATTCCAACTTGAATACTTGATCTTTTCATATTGTCCTTTCATGTTTTTGTTGGTCAGGTTCATCCTCCAGTGGAGTCCTTGGATTTGATCTCGAAACTTATTTAGAGTCGCCAGGTGAATGATTTCTGCCTTCTAGTATCTGATTGTTGTCCACCATTAACAATTAGATCTAAACTTGATACATTTTTCTAAGAAACATAAAACTACGTCCCCAGTATGGTCACCACTACGTTAGCACCTCGATTGAACCTTAGGATGAAGGAAGGCAATGCCAGGGTAACCACAAACCACGCATAGCCAAGTAGCTAGCCCTACTAGGCCAGGAGAGAGCTCTCTCTGTAAGGATCTCATCCGAGATGACTGGATCAAGAAATTGATATTAGGCTAGGTATAGTAGCACAAGGTTTGATTTGATTTGAAGGGGTTTTGCCCGATCAGGAGCAGCCAGATATTTTGGGCAAGGAAACTAGGTCAGAATTGCAGGGTGTTAGATGGGGAAAGGTACGTATGAAGCTTATCACTCTAGGGTTTGATGGGTGAGGTTATTCAAGACTGGTGAGAAGTTAGGAAGATCATGTGATCGTCAAGGATCCTTCCTAAACTGTAGAAAACATAAATTGTGAATATTTTCCCAAAGCAGAGCATTAATGTTATGGATTTTGTGTATCAACTTGAAAACATCCACTTAGAAGGAATGAAATTATTAATGAAGTACAAAAAACATTTAAACATGTGATCACAAGAGAGGAAACTAAACTAAACACCATACCACATGGATCCCAAAGAAATAGCTGCAATTTCTAATTAATCTCCTACTAAACTGATACAAAATAATGTCTTTTCAAAACCTAAGCATCCAGTTGAGTCCAACCCTTTAAAATGAGAAAGAAGAAGAAGATATAAGCATTGATTCAACCTCCTCCAATCCTCAGGGGTAAAATCCCTAATATGAGGAGTTAATCTAACCAAAACTGAACAATAAATAGGAATGTAGGCATCCTAACAACTTGCCTCTAAAAGTGAGGAAACTAATTCATTTGTGCTCAAAATGACTTTTAATCTAATGAATCTGCCCTATAATAATAATAATTATCCATCATATTTACAAGCCAAGTCATCATTTACATCAGTAAAACATCCTCCATGAGAGAAAATCCAAGATCATGGTCAAAACACAGTGAAATGGCAATCCTGTGCAAAATTTGTCCTACGTGCAGCGCCACTTTCAGGTCCCTTTTGGAGGCCTTCCCGGCATCCACATTAGGCATGGGATAGCTTGTTGGAAATATTGTCAAGTCTACTTTCTATTTCTGCCTTTAGGTTTCAATTCAGAGGTCATTTCACTTGTCAAAAACTCAACCTCCCAAAACTGGTCAAAAAATGTAGAATGAGGGTGAAAAAATGCAGAGTGTTGTTGCAGGCAACTTTTGGAGGTCTTCCTATTTCCAAATTGCATGCATGATAGTGCATTGGAATGATATTTTTGTCTAGTTATCATTTGACTCATCAAGAAAGTCATTTGGACACTCCGGCTAGGAGAAATCTTGAATTTCCCAAGGTCACTCCAGAAGTGCAACAACTCTCCTGTGGAAAATGATTGTTTGGACATTTTCCCAAACCATGAGACCTGTGTAAAACCTGAAGGAGGGTTTTCTCCTTGGGTCTATGATGGAAAAATACATCTCTCACTTTTTTCAAAGTCATCTTTTCTTTCTCAGAAACATCATTTGAATAAAAGCTATCCCGATGTGAGGAATAGGGGATTTGTAGAAATGAAGGGAAATGAAGGGGATGAGGGGATTCTCAATTCTTGAAAAAAAATTGGGAAGTAGGGAGGGATGTTAGGAAGCAGGGAAAAGTGGAATTTCAAGGATTGAGTGAGGGGAAGAGGTCTAGAAGGGAAAAACATAGGCCTAGTCTAGAAAAGTGTCAATTTGTAACAATATGCTAGGGTTTGTGGGAAAATGATGAATTTGGGGGATATAAGTGATGAGAAATGTTTAAGAAGGTATATTAAGGATAAGGGAAGGTGTATAAGCATCAAGATACAAGTTTTGTTGATGATTTAACCATCAGATTCATGAAACCAAGAAAAATTGCCTTCAAAACCCTAGGAGAGGGAAATGAGCCTTACCAAGCAGAACTGAAGCACAAACAAGGTGTAAAATGACCCATTGGAACCTGAAATAATGATGAAAACTCTTTGAATGATGGTACACTCAGCCAAATGGTGACATGGACCAATACTTGGAAAAATTTGGAAGGAGTGACAACAATCCTAGATCTAATACCTAGTGACCAAATTTTACATGAAGACTCACTGAAATGACAAAAATTTGAATTTGACATCCCAAGACTAGTTTATAAGAGCATATTTCATCACTGGTGGAAGGATGCAAAGACTGACACTAACATTTCCCTTATTGGGGATGGCAGCTCCTTGGAGTTGTCAAGAACACCATAGACCAAGTGCCTAACCATGTGGGCCAACACGGTCAAAAACTCAAACTGAAATGCATGACTGAAAACTGACGACTTGACGACACAAACTGAATCTGAAACTGACTGAACCATGCTCACTTCTGAGAGCATATTAATTACACCCTACTCTAAGTAATCCATTCCTCACCTGATCAAGTGAAATGGAACGACCAATGCAACCATATAAGCATTATGGTTGTTGTTTGAATTCTCTGCAAGTGCTTGCTTATGAGCAACAAGAGAGAACTACTAAAATGGAATTCCCATGGAAACTTGTAAACAAATCCAAATTTTCCAGATTGAATAATATGGATTCTCTATATGACTCCAAAAATACTATCTAAGGATCTTGAAATTAATTTGCACTGGGACTTAGCTCATCCAATGGATTCTTTGCTTCTCCTCATACCATGAATGCAAACTTTCATCTGAGCTTTGTGACGAGACTCCTGCTGAAAATGACAAAGAAACTAGCTACTAGATCAATTTTGTATCAATACTTTTTTCAAGCTCACAGTTAGCTAATGGAGGACTTTGACTGTAGATATCAACCAACACATCAGCTATTGGATCATGAAAAAATTAAAAATACTATTGCAAACCCATTTTCTATTGGTTCCAATGAGATTACATGATTTTCTATAGGCTGCTCATCCTTTATTAAAGATATACTATGCAAATTTCCCTTCAAAAACTGAAATGATTCAAAACATAATGGTACAAAATAATATTGCATCATTTGATCATATGTTCTAGCTTCCAAGTCTTCATCTGCAACCTGACATTCAATGGCATTTGGGGGCTAAAAATCAAGATATGGGAAGTCTTGAGCAAGGATTTCATTGCCCTCTAGATGGTCAAGATCAAAACTTATCGACGGTTGACTTCTGATTGCATGAAAGTTGTCTCTGATGAAGTGAAACGAAGTAAAACAAAAAGGCAAAGATCCTTCACTTAAAAAAAAATTGCACTTTCCTCCTCACTTCCATAGCCTATATGCATCAGCTGATCATTGTATTCAAGCGTTTGAAAGTGAACTTCCTCCTTCCATAAACCAGCTGCTAATTTGCCTACAAGACTAGCTTCTGTTTGGAGAACATAATCATCATCATACTGATCAAACTTAGGAAAATCATCAGAATAAAACACATCATGAAGCATACATGTGAGATCAACAGATCTCTCTTCTCCAAGCTAATCTATAAAACAATCATTACTAGATCTATGACAACTGGGATAAGAAAGAACATGTTTTGGATCAGCCACTTATTTTTCTCCAATCAGTGAGCCATGGTCTTGAACATCATACTCATTCCTTGTGGTGATCTTTTGCATCATCTCTTCCACTACACTTACCAAAATGTCGAGCTTTACCTCTAAAGATGTCGATTCCTCTGGATATATGTTCTTCATCTCTTCTTCCTTCAACTTTGCCCTTGTGATCATCAAATTAGACTCTACATCTACTGAACTATTTTGCATCTCTTCAAGCGTTGTAAGGTTCCTTTCTCTCAACTGGAACTCCAATTCCAAGTCAAAGGCTTCTGGATAATGCAAGAGAGCTGAATCAGGAGAAGGTTTTATATTAACAGGATTCGAACAATAAACTTTGTTAAATCTGGAAGAAAATTGTTGTAGTGTCTCCTCTGGCTGTCTTTTCAGTTGGTTATATTCTTCTAGAATCAAGAAAGGGTTATGTCTAACCACCCACTTGTCGAGGAAAACTTTGACAAATTGCTGGAAATATGAGATGCTCGCATCAGGCAGGCTTTTGAACCAACTCTTGACTTTGCCTTGCAAAGAAAAAGCAAAAGGCCTAATACTGACATCCTCTTCATAATTTCAAAAAGGTCAAGAAAAGACTCAAAATTCAGTACATGTCTCTCAGCAGTGATGTTGTCACATTCACCATGAAATCTTAGTAGATATAGGTAATGATTTTTTAGGAAAGCATGGGATATAGGAGGTAAATTAGATTCTTGTATCTATGTGGAATTTTACAAGGTATAGGAATATATATAGAAGCTATAAAATTATTCTTGATCTCTTGAGGCTCATCAGTTTGAAGACAGTCATCATAAGTTTTGGAAGAAGGGTCTTGATTAAGATCAAAGGCATGCGAATATTTTGTATTCACAATCTTCAAAGGGAAGGAATCACATGCAAGTCTGGGATATTTTCTCAAATGTAGAATAGTTTGCAAAACCTTCTTGACATTCTCGGGAAAAGAGAAGAAATAATTTGTAACAGAGAACATAATGTCTTGGATGAAATTCCAACTTGAATACCTGATCTTTCCATATTGTCCTTTCATGTTTCTGTTGGTCGGGTTCATCCTCCAGTGGAGTCCTTGGATCTGATCTCGAAACTGATTTAGAGTCGCCAGGTGAATAATTTCAGCCTTCCGGTGTCTAATCATTGTCCACCATCAACAATCAGATCTAAACTTGATACATTTTGCTAAGGAACATAAAACTACATCCCCAGTATGGTCACCACTATATTAGCACCTGGATTGAACCTCAAGCTGAAGGAAGGCAATGCCAGGGTGACCACAAACCACGCTTAGCCAAGTAGCTAGCCCTACTAAGCCAAGAGAGGGCTCTCTCCGTAAGGATCTTAACCGAGATGACTAGATCAAGAAAATTACATTAGGCTAGGTATAGTAGCACAAGGTTTGATTTGATTTGAACGGGTTTTGCTGGATCGGGAGGAGCCGAACAATTTGGGCAAGGAAACTAGGTCAGAATTGCAGGGTGTTTGATGGGGCAAGGTAGGTATGAAGCTTAACACTCTAGGGTTCGATGGGTGAGGTGATTAAAGACTGGTGAGAAGCTAGGAAGAACATTTGATCATCATGGATCATTCCTAAACTGTAGAAAACACAAATAGTGAATATTTTCTCAAAGCAGAGCATTAATGTTATGGATTATGCCTATCAACTTGAAAACATCCACTTAGAAGCAATGAAATGATTAATGAACTACACAAAATATTTAAACATATGATCACAAGAGAGGAAACTAAACTAAACACCATACCACATGGATCCCAAAGAAATAGCTGCAAATTCTGATTAATCTCTTGCTAAACTGATACTAAATAAAGTCTTTTCAAAACCTAAGCATCCAGCTAAGACCAACCCTTTACAATGAGAAAGAAGAAGAATTTATAGGCATTGATTCAACCTCCTCCCGTCCTCAGGGTCGAATCCCTAAGATGAGGAGCTATCCTAACCAAAACTGAACAAGAAACAAGAATGTAGGCATCCTAACAACTTGCCTCTAAAAGTGAGGAAACTGATTCATTGGTGCTCAAAATGTCTTTTAATCTAATGAATCTACCCTCTAATACTAATTATCCATCATATTTACAAGCCAAGTCATTATTTACATCATTAAAACATCCTCCATGATAGAAAATCCAATATCACAGTCAAAACGCACTGAAATGGCAATACTGTGCAAAATTTGTCCTACGCGCAACGCCACTAGCCCTACGCGCAATGTCACTTTCAGGTCCCTTTTGGAGGCCTTCCCGACATCCAAATAATTCTTGGGATAACTCATTGGAAATCTTTTCAAGTCGAATTTCTATATCTGTCTTTAGGTTTCAATTTGGAGCTCATTTCACCTGTCAAAAACTCAACCTCCCAAAACTGGTCAAAAAATGCAGAATGAGGATGGAAAAATGCAAAGTGTTGTTGCAAGCAACTTTTGGAGGTCTTCCTAAACTCTGAATTGAGTGAATGATAGCGCATTGGAAGTCTATGCTTTTCTAGTTATCATTTGATGCTTAAAACAAGTCATTTGGACACTCCAGCTAGGAGAAAGCTTGATTTTACCAAGGTCACTCCAGAAGTGCGACAACTCTCCTGTGGAAAATGATTGTTTGGACATTTTTCCCAAACCATGAGACCTGTGTAAAAATGGAAGAAGGTTTTTATGCTTGTGCCTATGATGGAAAAAAAAATCTCTCACATTTTTCAAATTCATCTTTTCTTGCTCATAAACACCATTTGAATCAAACCTATCCCGATGTGAGGAACAAGGGATTTGTAGAAATGAAAGGAAATGAAGGGGATGAGGGGCTTCTAAATTCTTGAGAAAATTTTGGGAAGTAGGGAGGGATGTTAGGAAGCAAGGGAAAGTGGAATTTCAAGGATTGAGTGAGGGGAAGAGGTTCAAAAGGGAAAAACACAAGCCTAGCCTAGAAAAGTGTCAAATTGTAGCAATATGCTATATTTGTGAGAAAATGATGAATTTGAGGGATATAAGCGATGGGAATTGTTTAAGAAGGTGTATTAAGGTTAGGGGAAGGTGTATGAGCATCAAGATACAATTTTTGTTGATGATTTGACCATCGGATTCATGAAACCAAGAAAAATTGCCTTCAAAACCCTAGGAGAGGGAAATGAGCCTTACCAAGCACAAACAAGTTGTAAAATGACCCATTGGACCTGAAATAATGATGACAATTATTTGAATGATAGTACACTCATCCGAATGGTAGCATGGACTAATACTTGGAAAACTTTGGAAGGAGTGAAAACAATCCTAGATCTAATACCTAGTGACCAAATTTTACTTGAAGACTCACTAAAATGACAAAAATTTGACTTTGACACCCCAAGACCACTTTATAAGAGCATATTTGATCACTGGTGGAAGGCTGCAAAGATTGACACTAATAGTTTCATCGCAATTTCCTTGAACCCCACAATCGACTGTGCCTCAGATTTAGGCCTACTGAATCCTTTATTCACTGCGGTCTGGATGTCCGCCACCCCATCGATTGGGTTATCATTAGAGTACTTGATGTACCAGGTTAACGTGCAATCTTGCAAAGCACTAACCAGTGTTTCCTTCTTCATGTGATCATTTGTTACACCCTGAGCTTCCCATACATCTTTCACAATGAACGAAAATTGGTTTGGGTCCTTATTTTCCAATCCTTTAAACAAAGGCAGCTTCACTGAATTTGCCATGTTGAACTGTGGTGGAAGTGGTGGTGGTATGGGTGAAGTCGCAGGTGATGGTGGTGAAGTTGGAGGCGGTGTGGGTGGAGGTGGCAGTCACAGGAATCCTTGTCTTATTAGCTAAATTTCACTTCACAGAGAAGCCTACACTACTCCCTCTTTGTTACCCAATGGAGGTGAAATCAATGGACTATATTCAGGACCCTTTCTTCCTTCGTTCCTATAATTCTTTCCACTTCACGTAGCTCCGAACATCAAGGTAGCTGCATAACCCATTTTTTGCACAATAACATCTTAATCCAAGTATTCAGAGACTTCAAGTACTTACCTTGCAGACCTTTGAAAAAGTGTTGCTCTACCTTGTTGTAGCTAATTGAGGTATCGACCGCGAATTTAGTGAAAAATCCTCCTATGATGTGATCGAGCCAATGATCGACAGCACAGGTGATCTTATCCTTAGAGGCTTCTAGTCTCTGTACCAGCTCTGAGATCCAGACAATAGTACCATCAAGTTTCCATCTTCCATGGCTATCTACTAGCTTCACGATCCACTTGTATAGCTCAACCAGAAAGGAATAGAAAAAGATCTCGTGAATTTCTATATACAGGTACTTGTCCAGCCATTGTTCCTTTATCAGTCGTGGTTTTCTGTTCTCTTGCATCATGAATTCGTGGATCTTCCTGTCCAACCAATCCCCGATCTCTTTCTTAGATAGATTCCAATGATACGACATCGCACATCTCTTATGTAGATTCTGGTCCTGGAAACAGAAACATTTGTTGGCTATATGGGGCCTGACCCAGGTTCAATGTTAGTTAGCCAAACAATCCCTACACTATTGGCCCTTTTGGCATCAGCCCGCAAAGTGCAGACCGAAGTCTCACACAAAGTAGTATGGGGGGATGCTAGAACCAAGTTCCCACACTCTGAGATGGTCGTGATATCGGTTTATACCCTCTATTCCTGCTTTCGTGCAAGTCGCTAAGCTTTTGGGCTCTGTCAGTCTAGCCCTTTATTCCACTCTTCAGTACCTTCGCGAAGGTGTATGATTGACCTTCGTACAACCATAAGATGCAGTCCAGGTACTTTCGCACTGCTATTACAGCATAGTGTACAGGTTCCCAAAAATATCTTAAGTTTTTTTCTTATCTTACTAAACAAGCACAATTAGCATTGCATAATTAGATATTCTTAATTGTGTTTAATTAAACAACATAATTACATACATTCGTGCATCACATAAGCATTGTAATGAAACCCATACACAATATAACAAGATGCATTAACAGGGAATAAATACACAGAAATTGCGGAATACTTCTCTTTATTGATATCTTCAGACTATTACAGGCTCTATCCGCCCTACACACACAGCTACAAGGGTCCGCGCACTCAGTTGTAGACTTCCACCCTAGGCCTTTACGCACTCAGCTGCAGAGCCTCTACGTACGCTAAGACCCGAAACTTAGGCTTCTCTACCAAGACTCCAAGCCTTCTCTTCTACTCTCAAAAACTTATGATTATTTAGAGCTTACTTACTTAGCTCTTTTTATACGAGTGGATCTTTACAACCGACTTTACACTTTACAAAATAAGGGCAGACAACCCTTTATGAATTATGACACCTTCGCACTCTGTGACCACAAAATGCAGAGACTTTACAACTTTATTACAAAATTTGACCCAAAACATGGGCTTTTAGCCCCAAAACATGGGCTTTTAGCCCCAAAACCGTCCTTGGGGGAACCCGTTCCCAATGCCTTCTTAAGTAAGCGAGTATAACCTTTGGCAAGTTCGATGTAATTAGGGAAAAATCGACGGAGAAAATTAGCTTTTCCCTGCAAGCTCTGAAATTGCAGCAGTGATGAAGGAAGGGGTAGAGTGACTATGGCCTCAACTTTCAAAAGATCAATCCTGATCCCTTCACGAGACATGAAGAAACCTAAGAGTCGGCCAGAATCAGTGCAAAACACACACTTGTGTGGATTGAGATGGATATTATAATGCTGACATCGTAAAAAGATAGCTCTTAAGTGATCTAGATGGTCACGACATTTAGCCGAATGAGCAGGAAATTCGTCAAGGTATGGCTGAACAATATGTTGAATTTCATGGAATGCATAGGACATTTCTTGCTGAAAAGTGGCACCAGCATTCTTCAGACTAGAAGGAAGATTTTTGTAAGTGAAGGTACCCCAAGGAAAGATAAAAGTTGTTTTATGCTGATCGGCGGGTGAAATGTTAATTTGGTTATAGCCAGAAAATCCATCCATGAAAGAAAAAATCTCACTCCCTGCGCATTCGTTGATGATTTATTCGATAAAGGGAGTAGGATAATTATATTTAGGACATGCATGATTAATATCGCAGTAATCAACACAAACACATCTCATGTCATGCCTTTTGGCAACAGGGACGATATTGGATACCCAGTTCGTCAATGGAATAGGATAAATGAAACCTACTTTCAAAAGATTTTCTACTTCTACTTTGATAGAAGCAACCTTTCGAGGGTGCACAGGGCGAAGCCATTTTCGAACAAGCTTAGCACCAGGGTATGTTGGGATCTCATGCACCACTATGGTTGGATCAATACTAGGCATCTCCTCGTATGACCAAGCGAAAACGTCTTGGAATTATTTAAAAAACTAAGTATAGATCTTGATCTCATCTTGAGAACAAGAAACCCCTATATGGATGTTGTTGATAATTCTCGGTTTAACAGAAATGACAATAGGCATTGTTGCAGTGATGTTTCCTATATCACCCTTCGACAAAATTTCATGTACCTGAACAAGTTTTCAAAATGGAGGGGTAAAAGGATGAGAAACAGACGCTTCAAGACAGGAAGGCATCTCATCAAGGCAAGGGAGAAAGGAAGAATGATGATGTAGACCATTCCATGGAACTTCCTCGAGAGACATGAACTCCACGAAACTCTCGTTAGTGGGGAATCTCTCATTCAAGGGATCCGGAGAATCCCAGGAACCAAGCCAAGGGGATGGCACATAAGTGTCCAGGTTCATACTAAAGACAGTATGACTTTCTGAAGTGGTCACTGAAGCTAAAACAATTTCTTGATAATCTATCTCTAATGGAATTAAAGGCATAACATTGCTAAATGAGTCAATTTGATCTTCAAAAGGGATAATCCAAGGATCCATGGAATCCAAGATCATATTGACTGAATGAACATTTGCAGGTGGGAGAGTAAAAGTACCCATTAAAGTAGATTTTTGAAGAGACATGTGCCTCAATGAACATTTGGAGGTGGGAGAGTAAAAGTACCATTAAAGTAGACTTTTTGAAGAGACCTGTGCCCATGCTCTTGTAAGGAATCTCAGTATTACCCACATAAGGAATGTTACCGTTGGACAAACCAGAAGGAAAGAAAGATAGTTGATCAACTCTGACTATTTTTCCTTCATGAGGAAAACGAAGTACTTGGAACAAAGAAGAAACCACACAAAACATGGCGTGAGTCTAGCTTCGTCTGAGAAGAAGGTTGTAGTTGAGATTGGCATCTACAACTTCTACTTCTAATTCAACAATCTTGCCTTCTAACATAATCGGTAATTTCATGAGATTACTATATGGTCATGAACCTCTACCATCAAAGAATTCCAAGGTGTTCAGAGATTGGTTAAGAGGAGGAGAGACAATGGCTTTCCAACACGAAACTAACATGATGCAGGTCAAGGCACCTTCATAAATAACCATTCGATGAATAGTATTTCCTTTGTTAAGGACCTGGATTAGAAATGTGATATGATGAGGAAGATGAGTTACATGATTCTCTGGATCGAAAGTAATTAGACTCGAATCATAAGGATCAATAGCACCTATAGAAAGCAATAGTGACTTCCATTGCGTTGGACAAGGTTGAAGAACCTTGAAGGCACACATCATTGAAGGCACCTGAGCTAAATCCTCAACAATATTGTAATGTTGCACAGCTTTGGCATTCGGATTGAAAGATGACTTCTGAATAAAACCTTTAGGGGGTGGTCGAATGACGGACTCACTGTTAGGGCGCTCGATATGGAGCATACTAAAAGAGATGGAGTAGAAGTAGAAGGAGCATCATGGGCTTCTTTCTCCGTGGTCTGTTTAGATGTAGCTTGATAGTCCTTGGTTCGAGTAGCGATCGAGATAGGTTACGAACATTGCATCATGAACACTTGGGAACCTGAGGAAGCAGAAGACTGAGGTTGGTTTACCAATTGGGTCCACTGTGATGGAAAGAGTTCTTTTAAGACATTCAGAGTCCCTTTTAGCAAGTGACTAACTTCAGATTATAGGGGACAATCTTTAGTGTAATGATCCTCCTCACATATGAGGCAAGGATATTTCAGCTTTCTACAAGAAGCATTGTCAACAGAAGAATTAAGAAGGTCCTATTTAGGGGCATCAACTTTGGTCTTACCTTTGCCTTTATTTTTACCTTTAGATGATTTATCTATTGTGGTAGACTGGACAACATGAACCTCAGAGGTTTAACCAGGACTGGATGAATTCTTAGAGGGATTATTGGAACCAATGTTCGAGACCAATTTCTACTTCGAAGAAGCTTTCGCAAGAGTCTGAGACATGGAACCAATCACACCATCAACAGGTGGTGTATCCGGATACTTTGATGTTGTTATATCTGATGTTGGTCTCGAAGCATCAGGTAATTTATCATACAATGTGCTAGATTGTGAATAGAATAGGTCTAAATACTGAGCATGAGTGATAGATTGCACTTCAGTAACACATCCACCCATGGTTATATCCTTAGCAATTTTGCTGATGAATGATTGTGTGAACCACTTTGTCAACAACTCATCAAAAACCTAAAACTTGATGAGGTGATGCCGACGTCTCCATTCATGGATATGATCAGAGATGTGGGTCATGGTGTCTTGATTTAGTGACGTAAGCAAATGGGTGCCAATTTCATAGCGAAATAGCAGCTAGAAATGAGTGAGAAAAGCCATAGAGGAGAGTTGAAGTCACTTTAGGTACCTTGAGGCAATTTGATGTACCACTTGGCGTCAGCATCTATGAGAGTTCTTTGAAAGAGTTGAAGAAGGATAGAAACATCGTTGTAAGAATTGGAGGAGCACCAGAGGCGATATGTCATCACATGGGCTTGTGGATCCTCCTTCGATTTTCCCTCAAATTTGGGGCAATCGCTCTGAATCTTCGATGGAACCGGAGGCCAGTATGGTGAATGAAGAATGGGATCATTTGCGAGCCTCGAAACATCGAGCAGCTCCAACGTAGCCAAGAAAGGAAATTGTGTGTTAAATGGCATATAGGGCCTTTGAGGAGACCCAAACTGTGGAATCCATCCTTGTTGGTAAGGATTTTTCCCCCATAGTGGCAGATTTTATCCATATGGAATTTGATTATGTCCCCACTGAGGGTTACCTTGCCCATAAGGAGGATTCAGTCCCGGGTAGGTTTGATACTACCCTGCCATAAGCCATTGATGAGAATTGTATGCAATATACAAGTTATAAGGTTATTGAACATGTTGACCCTGGACATAAGGATTTTGAACCTTCTATTGTAGGGGTTGACCTTGACCTTGCAAAGGTTGACCTTGATGATACGAATATAAGGCTTGTTGCTACCAAGGCTAACCTTGTTGTTGCAAAGGTTGGCTTTGCTGCTGTAAAGGTCGACCTTGTGGCTGCAAAGGTTGGCCTTGCGGCTGTAAAGGTTGGCCTTACGAGGACAAAGGTTGGGAGGATTGCTGAACAAACTGCATCTACAGCTACAAAGGTTGTTATGACTATTACAAAGGTTGGCCTTGTGGTTGTAGCAGTTTTCCTTGCTGCTACAATGCTTTCCCTTGTTGTTGCAAAGATTGTCCTTGCTGCTACGAAGGTTTCCATTGCTACTGCAAAGACTGTCCTTGTTGCTGCAAGGGTATCTAGACAATTCTTGGGGTGATACCCTGAGGGTATTGATAGTTCCTAAATTGGATCTAGCCATATCCACCAGGTATAGTGGATTGGCCAGGCTGAACATAAGGCCCAACTTGAGGAATGTAAGGTGATTTACCATAGCTTGTGAACCATATGGGACATAAGCCAGTTGGAATGGAACCTAAGCCATATATGGCTGCTGGTATTGGACGTTACCTGACCCAAATAGACCAACAGGGTTAGGAATAACATCATAAAAGGGTTGATTCATTCCAACCATGTGAGTATGTAATCCACTCATTAGTTTCGCTAGACATCATGGGGATATTCAAATCTTTCCCCTTAGGCGGTGGCACAGTCTGTCCACTCGCTAGAGCAATAAAAGAACTTATTGAGATCTGACCTGAAACTGTCGGTTGAACCGAAAGAGTCAGTCAAAATGATGAAACAGGTTGAGATGGAATGGTAGGTTGAACAGGAACTGAAGTGACTATAGTTTGTACAATCAGTTGAGAGGTTGTTTTCTGAACGAACGAACCCGATGTAGGCATAGCGCCAGAAGACCAGATGGGTTTTTGATACAATGACGAGGCACTAGGAGTGCCCGAAACCAACTGATCTAGAGAGGTATAACCATGGGGCAATACAGGCTCACTAAACTTATGATAAGAGAGAGACAAGACTCTTCCTATAAAAGGGAAGCCTTCTGGAGGGAACTCATATCCCTAATCATCATCCACGTGAGGAGTGTGGGTAGAGGAAACTTCTGAATGACCTGGAGAGGAGACTGGGATCTCGCATTCTGACTCCATGGATGGAAACAACTGGTGATGAGGAACGGAGATGTACGAGGAGATAACTCCAAAGGAACACCAGGTCAATTGTACGGGTTGTACGGACATTGTGGAGATATCACAACAAGATCGAACAATGGGTTCGACGGATAGACAACTAGTATTTGCAAACTTTCTAGAGTCTGCGGACTCTTGGGTGTCTGGATAGGATTATCAGAGGAATTTGGATCAGATCCTTATGGTGACCAGGAATCTTATGGAGGTGGGTGAGAAGACAAAGGTTGGATGCTCAGAATAATTCCAAGTTCAACACCTTGATCCTCAAGTGACTGAGGAAGTTCTAGATGAACTCCTTGGGAGGACCCTTCAGTATCAAACAACGAAGGGGAACTATGAGATGGACTCAATGGCTCAACCACGATGGCTTCCCCTTAACAACAAAAAAATGAAAGGAAAAAATTTGATTAAGGCTTTAACAATCTTGAAATTAATAGTGAATTACTCAATTTGGTCTAAGAAGGAACTACTTGGGATGACATGTTTACCGTGGGCAGTTATATTTTAGAAAAAAAAACATTGCCTTTACATATTTTAAGATTCGATAAAATGGCGAAAATGTGACTCTAGTCGCTTTCAATAGTTTTGTGAGCGTGAAAGGACAATTTGCTCGATGGTCTCTTCAAATTTAATGAGTCAGAAAAGATTAAATGACTACCCAAGCGAATCTAGGTAAAAGGAGTACCAAGTAACCGTGAACTGCAATATACACCTCAGCCAAAAAATTGACCAAGTACTTGACGTACATGCAGGCAATATCCCCGAATTTTGTGTTTGGCGTATCACATTTACAGAGCAGTAGAGTTGACTTCCTATGGATAAAGGATTGCAACCTAGAGGGGTCTCCTTTTATATACATGAGAGTATGGGGATCACAAGTCCATGCTAGCGTTGTCTAATGCCAAAGCTAATGACAATTGCTAAGTTTTAAAGACGTTGGAACACGTCTCTAACCCAGACCAATAGATATGATCATTAATGTTTCAAATGCTCCTTAGGTTAATTGATAGATTTTAAAGTTAATCTTGTAATTATGTCTCAATTTCAAGGCCTTAACGATGTTTCTTCTTCCTAAAATGAAATCGAGACGACGAAATGAAATCTTTCAATTTGATGAAGGCTAGCTATGTAGGGAAGAAAATCACTCAAATCATGCATCAAACCAAATGCAATATGAATCTTTGACCATCTTCAAATTCTAATTGCAAAATATGAAATCTAATCTTTCACATGATAAGAAAATGCAATGCCAAAACAAATCTTAAAGCAAGATTTCCTTAAGATTTAATGATGATTTTTCTCTTTTTCAAAATGCAACAAACGTAATCTAGTGCAAAGGGAAAGAGAATGCAAGCAAACCAAGAAGTATGAAAATCACTTTCACATCAATGACTTGAATGCAATGCAAAATGTTCCAAAAACTAGGAAAATAATAGCACTTTCACTTTCAATTCGAAACATAAAATAATTCGAAGAAAACACTTTCTTTTGATTCCAATGAGATGATTGAACTATAATATATCATTCTTCAAATGAAGCTTAAGAAACTTCCACTATATTCTCTAATGAAAACAACTTAAGTTATAAGAACCAAAAGTAATCTACAAGCACGTTTGAACACACAAAGACTTTTTAACATAGGCAATCAATCTCTGATCTCCGATCGAAAGACCAACAAGTGTACTAAGGTTGACCTAGAAGATCTTGAACCATAAAAGACCAATCAAACACTCAAGCTAGGTCAAAAGGAAATTGCAAGCAGACACTGAAAGAGTCAATGAGAAACACACTGGTAAATCATATGGAGATGACAACTGAAACCTAAAATCAAAGAGCAAACCCTAAATTTCTAAATTTTCTGCAATCATCGCACCTGTCAGCAGTAAAGTAGTGATCATCACTACTGTAACTAAAAAACCTGTGATATCATCGTGACTATCAGGCTCATATCGGCGATGGTCGAGGAAGAGGACAAAGAAATCTAAAATTTTCAAAAATAGCTCAAGTTAACAATCTTCAGACATCTACCAGACAATGACATTGACTCCAAGCAAGCAATGGAGTCTAAAAATCAATGGTTTATCAAACTCATCAATAGACAAGGTGAAGGAAAGGAAATAAAGGGTCATAGGCTCCCTAACAAAGTCGCCATTTTGTTCACAAGGTTAATCCTCTCTATGGATAGAGACGATCCCTCTAGCCCAATGAGTGGGTCTAGCAACTGAAGGGGCAATCAATTAGACATCTTCCTAGATTATGATTGAAAAATAGAACAAGAGAGAAGGCCTACCTTGTTCTAATGCTAATCTGATTTCCTTTGTTGAGATCCTCGAGCTACTTGTGTCAAGGTCCTGTTCCTGAGTCTTTCAATGCTTATATACTTGCACAACTGACCAAGAGACAACAAAGCATACCAAAACTAATATCAAATCCAATAATAATCTATTTAGTTGATCAAGGAATGCCTAACCAATACATAAATGAACATATATATTTTGGGAAGATGAACCAGCAGTTGTATTATTATTTAAAGAATAAAGGGGAAGCTTACAACCATAGCCTTGATGTTGAGAGGCTCTCCTGAAGTGATAATCCAAGTCCAAGCCAAGAAAATCTCCAACGCTCCTTATCCAAGTCTAATGAATAATATCTACGCACAAGCTCAGCATAGGGGTGCAAATGAACATAGATCAACCATTTTGGAATGCTAGAGGGGAAATTTATAGTGGGAGAGGGAGTTGGACCTCCTCCAAAGATAGTATTAGGCCCACCTTAAGGAGGTAACTCATAGGGATGAGACCAAGAGGTCAAATTAGGAGGATTCGACCTCATCTATGTGAACGACCTCCAGCTCGCCACTCTGGAAGCTTCCAGATCATGAAGCTTCTCATCCTCTTTGGGAAAAATTCCTTTTTGATACCATCGCGAGTATGAGAGAGAACAAAGCAATGCAATCGCTAGCTTAACAAGGTGCAACAGGCAATCATCACAATTTTGAGCATCATAAGGGCGATGATCTTCATTTTAGGGTTTCATGAACCATTTCTTCAGGGAAAGCTCCAGATGTTTTCCAAGAAAAGTTAAAGAAGGGATCTAAGCTATATACATTGATGAGTATACTGTATAATGATCATATTTCAGGCACTTCAGGGTATGTCACAGGGAAGTGCAGGAGGTGTGACAAAATACTATATAACAGAAACCCATATTGTCATATTAGAGCCATCAAATGTATACATGTCCAACTTGGGTGGCTGAGGGTGGGAATGTTGATGATTTCCATGGAAGTGAATATTATGGATAGATTCTCCTTCAAGGTGTTCATTAATACTATGCGCCTCCTGATGATACCCCAACATGCTCTTGGTGAATTGTGTAATCAATGTTGCAATTTTTTCCAGTTGGTCCTTGAACTCATCCAACCTTATTTCAATGCACTCGATCTTCTCATTGGCCGTGACTTGAGCTCTGGTTTCTACCATGCATAGATCTCGATCACTTAAAGTCACTTCGAAAAAAATTGGGACTGCCAAAAAATTGAGGCTGACAAGTGAATGGTACCACAGTGATCAACTCATCATCCTGAATCATATGGGCTAAGTCTCTTATAAGCATCCCGGGATGGCCTCAGACATTTTTTTTATCGGGAAGGCGTCAAACCTTTTTTTTTACTCTGAATGGAGTTTTACTCCCCATTGATCAATATTGCAGTGGCCGAATTCAAGAAAACTTGATCCTGCCCAATGTCCTGCAAAAATCGAGCCCAGACTATAGCAGCAGCAAGCCTCAATGCGCCGAGAGTTAGATCTACTTGCGAAACCCCAACTGCTAAATGTGAGTTGCACTGCAGTGGCAGAACCCCAACTGTTGGATCTGATTGGTGCGGCGACGACAGAACCCCAACTGCTAGATTTGAATTATACTGCGGCGATAAAACCCCAACTGCTGGATCTGATATCGAAGATAATATAATGGGTGATATTTAGAGAGCAGAGGGAACTATGGTCACAAAAGAGTGTCAAGTGCTACATATTGCAATATACATAAGGGTCCAACAATAGTACTCGGCCTAATCTTTTAGGGCGCTAACTAAGGAGGATCAATCATCCCCTTAGTCATATTACCCGACTACCCTATTGTACGTGGGAGTAATCGCCCCAAGTGTTGTTCTCAGTGTATTGTAGCATCAAGACGACCGATGGTTTATCTAAGGCGTGGTTTCAAGTGATCCTAGGGGGCTTCCAATATACCCAAAGGGTACGTGAAAGTGCAGTCTATGCGTGATTTTGTCTAACGCACTAACTACTCGAAGAGGTGCCCACAGTGGTTATACGGGAGTCCAACAAGCATGACCACCTCTTGTATTTCATGCATGCATACCTCCCCAAATCCATAGGTTTATGTGCTCAACGACAAATCCTGTGGTTTAAAGATGTCGTAACACATCTCTAGCCTCATTGTTTTTTGTTGCAAAAATTAGAGGTACAATTGGCCCTAGAAAGCGCTCGAATACCACTTGTTATGCTCTTGACCTGCGAGAAATTCCAGAATACCAAATATGCGAATAAATACAACCCAGAACACAGAATAAAATGAGAATAAACAACAAGTATTTTATTATTCAGAGATAAATGCAATGTTCACTTGCCTCTTCGATGGGGCAACCTTCAACATAGCAAAGCTCGATTACAAATAAGGGTCGATGATCTTTCCCTTCTAACTACGACTATTTATAGCTATATGACCTCCAACAACCTAACAACCAGTGGTCCTTTGCATAACATGGGTTAACCACTTTACTTATTAATTATGTCCCATTTGCAACTAACTACGGCCCCTTTCTTAAATGTGGGTCAACCACTTACAATTATTAATACGGGCTTGATTGACTCTTTAACTAACTATGAATATGTCTCAGCCCCATTGGGTTTATTACATAAATAAAGGGGTTAGGGTTGGACCCTAACAACATTTACGCTACGAATTTGGTCATTGATTATGGAGATCATGGTTAGATATTTTATAGATGGTGGTTATATTAAATTCATTAATGGACCAATTCGCTTTCATAAAAGAATAGTTTATTGTGAAGTCTGACGGTTGAATTAATTCATGATTGGTAAAAGTATCCTTGGAGTTGGTTATAAAGGAATTGGTCATAATGGTTGAAGGAAAATTCTTTTTAAATATTTAATAATGGCCCCTTAGTCCAAAGGTCGAACACAATCCTCGTTCTAGTTGTTTATGCATGTGGTTTCTATGGCTTGAGATAACCCACCAAGCCTATAAATTCATGATCCAAACAAGCTATGAGACATGTGCATTTGATCATCGCAAGTATGAGATTGATCTGGTTCGTTTTATCTATTTAGCGAAGCATGATTAACAACGATGGTAATATATGGATCTATACGTAGAGGTTGAAAGAAATTTCCTCATGGAATATGGAATCTATTATTAGTGCATTGAAAATCCATGCGCTCTAACTTGTGCATAGGTGACAGGGAAACCACTTTATTTGGGATAAATTCCAACTTTGCGCACAAATTATTTATTATATCGGATTTTTCAAAATTCAATTTAAAGTATAGTGCGTACTTAATTATTTTATATGCTTGTCTGAGGTGTTTTCATAGGCTCAGACCCATCAATGAATGGCAGAGAGAGTTGTGATGTGATTTGTTTGCTTAAAGAAGTGACCCAAATTTCATATGCCAATAATCTACATCTAACTTGGTGAAATTGTTGCTTATTCTAGAAGTTGCAGGCCATTTATTCTATGCATTGATAATTTGATTCATGGAGCTAATGGTGTCTAGTTGCAAGGGTTTTCTTCTAGATTGATTTCATGTGTTTGAAAGTGTGTTGGTCCTATGCACAATATTATGCTTGACCCTCCTTTCTCAAGGGACTTTGTGCTTGACTCTCCTTTTAAGATCTCGTGGGTTTCTTTGTAACCCAAACCTACTTCGATTGTTGGTGATATTTTTATATTGAAGCCGCCATCTAATATTTTAGATCCTTTAGTGAATCTAGGAAACATCTTGTCATTGATGTCAACTTATGACTAATATCAATATATGTTAAGGTCAGGGTGACTTGGAGGTTGAGAACCACCACAAGAGCAAGATAAGTTAGAAACATTATGGCTATGACTAATAGATGTATGGATCAATAACCAATATTTGAAGGAATGTGGCGTGCAAAATATCAGCTCAGATTCTCCTGTAAAATAATTATATGGGTAGTTATTAGAAAGACCTTTCCAAAAATATATGGCAGCCCGAAGAATTCCCCAAGGATGAAATGTTATGCAAGCATGTTTTTTGGAAAGTCTTTTGGGGACCTCATGGTTCCACCAAAGGTCATGTCATCACACCTTGAGAGCCTAAAGAAGTGTACTCAACTCAGGTGCTCCTTTAATGTATGTTAAGTAAACTTGACTCAGGATAGAGTCAAAGTTGTCCAGGTTAAACAGTGATGGCTTTGGGGCACATGGTATTATGCACCCATGGTATTCTGCCTGTGGTATTATATGTAATGGAGCTTATAAAAGGCTGGAAGGACTTCATTGTAATGCAATACCTAGAGGTGAGTGGTGAAGGCTCACTTGGTCGAATTGGCCAGGGTTTTGGCCAATGCTAATAAGATCTTATTGGTTGGGTTTTTCCCCGGATTTGGGGTTTTCCCGGATAAACATTTGTGTTTATGTGTTTATGGTTGTTGCTGGTTATTTTTATATTTATTCCTTTGAGTAATTCTCTGTGATTCATTTGTGTTCTTGGGTAAATTTCTTAACAATTGGTATCGGAGCCAAGTTGGCTTGAGAAGAACGTATTTTGTTGCCAAGGGTTTGTATTGGCCTGGTGAATGAAGGGGATATGATTTGTTGTGTTGATGCTATGGATATAGATCAACCAAACAAGAAGCATTGCATGTTATCACGCTCCAGATCCAGATCAAGGCTTCCTGGTGAAGTCACCCCAGGCAAGGGTTTCAAGGATTCATATCAGATATTAAAGGTAGTTAAACTTGGCAAGAAGGCAGCAAAGAAACAAAACAAGGATGCCCGCAATTGAGAGAAGATGGGTCAGAATAGCAGCAGCAATAAAAAAAAAAAAAAAATTAATTAATGACTTGTAAGAACTCTGGACACAACATATCTCCACAATGGTATGATATTGTCCACTTTGGGCCTAAGCCCTCATGGATTTGTTTTTGGACTTTTACTCCAAAATACCTCATACCAATGGAGATATTTGTCCATCTTTATATACCCATGATCCTCCCCACTTCTAGTCAATGTGGGACTTTGGTCATATACCCAACAATCCTCCCCTCGAACAAAGGACCATCGAGCCTCCCCTCAAACGATTATCCATCCGTCCACTCTCTATCAACTAGGATTCTCCGCTCCAATGCGTTGGAAGCACACGCCTTACATGAAGCACCACCTTCCTCGAGAGCTTGCTCTATCCCAGGTCAACTCCTCTTCACCGTGTTGGGACCAGGACACGTCCATGAAGAATCTGGAGCACACCGCCTATCTAACCGAGCTCATCCACGGATCCTATCGTTATATTATGAGGGCCCACCACCTTCGTTCGGCATTCCGAGGATTCATCCACTTGGCTAAGTTCGGGGGATGGCTCTGATACCACTTGTAAGAACTCTGGACACAACATATCTCCACAATGGTATGATATTGTCCACTTTGGGCCTAAGCCCTCATGAATTTGTTTTTGGGCTTTTACTCCAAAAGGCCTCATACCAATGGAGATATTTTTCCATCTTTATATACCCATGATCCTCCCCACTTCTAGTCAATGTGGGACTTTGGTTGTATACCCAACAAAGTACTCATATGGGTAGGTATTAGAAAGACCTTTCCAATTGTATATGACAACTTGAAGAACTCCCCAAGGATGAAATGTCATGCAAACATGATTTTTGGCAAGGCTCCAGGGGCTTCATGGTTCCACCAAAGGCCATGTCATCACACGCTAAGAGCCTAAAGAAGTGTAAGTGTTGTGGAGGAAACAACCCCATGATTAATGGACCTATGAGGAAAAGTTTTTTCCGTCTTTTAACAAAACCTTTTCAAGCCCACTATAGAGCACTGGGAAAGGTGTACAGTGAAAGCGCAAAGGATAGTGCTGCAAGACGAACCCTGGGGACGGTAACTTTGATGGAGATGACACAACATAAGAATTCATGCCTTGAAGTAATTTAGTTAACAAATAAATCTAGTGCAAAGCACAAGCTTGGGACCCCTCTTCCATACATAAGACAGATGGAAACAAAGACACATGACATTCTCCTATTACCTGATGATGATGAGTTGGACGGTGATTTGGTATCAAATTGACGTTATGGACCAATGATAGGAAGATAGATGACATAATTATGTTGATTGATGTGGAAGCCAAAAAGACGTTGATGTCAACATAGTAATGATATGGCACCTTTTTCGAGATGATGTGACATTGATATGTATGTCATACATACCCATCGATATCATTGAGACTTTTTGAGTTAACATTACATCTTAATATAAATTGTTATTTATGTATTAAAAAAAGTTGTAAAAAGATATATTTGAATGTAGATATATAATATAAAATTAAATAAATAACAAAATTTAATATTAAAAAAGATAATTTTTTTAATATTTTATTCCAATTAAAATACATCTAAACTAATAGTAATTAATCACCTTATTTTAATGAGATATATCTCTTAAATTTTATTTTAAAAATCACAATTAAAAAAAAAAAAACTTTTTGATTTGTAATTATTATATTAAATTTTAACTTTAAATAGTCATTATATAATACTCAATATCATTAAAACCCATTTCAAAATATCATTAAAACCCATTTCAAAATGTTTATACATTATTTTGATATAACTCATTCAATTAGAAAACAAGGCAACAAGGCATATTTATGATGGAACAACTTCAATATCATGTTTAACTTTACACTTTTACTTTGGTTATCATTTTTACATATGTATTTTAAAACATACAAACCATGAAGGACGCACTAATTATGTAAAGAACTATGTTTCTATTAATAATGTTCTAAATTTGATTTTATTATTAAATTTGATTTTTTCAGGATTATAAATTAATACTAATAATTTAATTTTAAGGTTATTTTTAGTTTCACAAATTAGTGTTTCAACTCAAGCGAAACTTGAAAAATTTGATAGTGATATTAGCTCAAAAAGTATCGTTCATAATGTCCATAAGTATCTATGACATACATGTTTCCAAGTCATCAAATTATTATTGTTTTGAAGTGTGCCACAAAGTTGTTATGTCAATGTTAAACTTTAGTGTTTGCTTTCCTTGGGTGATACCAACACGCTTACGTTATCTTGACATAATTGTCACATTGCAGAGTTTATAGTTTTGGGAATGATGTAAACTTTGGGGATGGCTTTGTCAAGGCATGAGTGTCAGTTTTCATTTGCTTGTATAATCTTATTTTCACCGTTTACAATACAATTTATTTTAAAATATTTTTTTCCTAAAAAATAAAGGTGATATTTAATATTAATAACAATACAAATTGATATTCAATTGATTACGATTAAAACATTTTTATGATTAAAATATTAATATGAGAGAAGATGTATATAATTACTTTCCTACTTAACATAGAGTTGAGAGATAATATTAAAAAATTATATTAAAAAACCAAAATTATTTCAATACCACTTTTGAAGAAAACATTTTAATATCAATTATAAATAAAATATTTCATTATCCCTTTTAAATAAAATATTCACATATCAATTATATATATCTATGAATGAAAACTGAGAGTAAAAATTTATTATTGTTAAGATATTTCAATGATGTGTATACGAGGAAGATGTCTAATTTCTTCCATATTTAATATGGAATAGATCAGTGACACATATATTAAAAATTGTAAATGCAATTTAATTTTGAAGAATTGAGAAGGATAAAATATATAGAAGTGCAACCCTTTTAAAAATGGAAATTTTGTAAAA